>CM038215.1:22095560-22251470 GCA_021442155.1 Cymbidium sinense
TATACATTTTCAATGACGAAGGGTCCTTCCCAATTATGCTCAAATTTATCACACAATTTTGTGATGAGGGATGATTGATCTTCTCGTATGATCATTCCTCTTCTTGAAAAGCTCGAGGACGTACTGTATGATCGAATGCTTTTGACATCCTCGCTCAATAAACTTCTAGATTTTACTGAGCTTGAAGTTTAACCTCGTCAAGCGCATCAAGCTCTTCCATTCGTAGATGAGCATTCTCATCTTGGGTAAGATTTTGTTGAATGGCTACTCGGAGCGAAGGTAGTTCAACCGAGTAATGCCTTCACTAGTGCATAAGGGGTAGATTTTGTGGGAGTCTTGTAAGTGGTGCGGTAAGCCCATAATGCTTCCACAAGCTTGGTATGTCATTCTCTTTTATTTCTTGTGAGGATTTTTTCAGGTAATTTGACTAGTGTTTTGTTGAAAGCCTCGGCCAAGTCATTTACCCTCGGATGATATATTGATGAATATTGTCAATCAATCTTATGTCGATCAGCAAATCTATAGACTTTAGTGTTTTTGAAAGCTGACCCCTTATCTGAAATGATTCGGCGTGACACACCAAATCTATAGACAATATTGTGGGTGAAGAAATTGGTCACTGTTTGTGACTTCCTTTGAAGAGACTTTCGGAGAAATAATGTCGGTGCTAAGATGAAGCGGTGGGCGGTACGATGGTGGATCAATCGATCCAATTACATCTGTCCCCCAACACTCAAACGGCCAAGATGCTATCGTTGGATGCAGCGGATTTGAAGGTTGATGAATTATGTTACCGTGAACCTGGCAGTCATGGCATCTTTTGGCATGATCGATATAATCTTTTACCATACACATCAGTATATCCCATCCTTTTAATTTTGAAAGCCATTTTGGGACTTGATTGGTGCGCACCATAAAGTCCTTGGCGAATCTCGACAATTACCTTGTTGGCTTCTTCTATTCCCAAACATTGTAGCCACATCTGCTCGAAGGATCTACGATAAAGGATATTACCAACATAAGCATAAAGTCAAAGCCTTTTCTCAAGTTGTACAACTAACGACTTATTGCTTGGCAATTTGCCTTCCTTGAAGTAGTCGACAAAGGGTTGTCTTCAATCTTCCTTCTCTTCTACTGTAAGGATTTCATTTTGTGGTTTTGGCGCTTCCTCATGTTGAAGTCTTTCCTCTTGAATAACCTGAGGCTTGTCTTGTTGACTTTGAGAAGCAACTTGTAAGGGAATGTGAGGAGCAACGTGAGCTACATCCTGTTGATTTGCATTTGATGACCCTCTTCCAGCGAGGATTTTAACTTATATGCTCTAGGACCCGACGAGTGCAAACACTAATTAGTATGTAGTCGTCGTCGTCCATACTAGTCATTTTCTTTAGCTAACTTAGCTAAACAATCTGTTTTGTTATTCTTAGCTCTAGAGACTCGGATCATAATGACATTTGGGATTTGCTTCATAAGCTCGAGAACTCACTTGTGATAGTAAGCCAATTTGAGCTTGTTGATTTTATAAAGACACAACACTTGATTAATAACGAGTTGAGAATTGTCATAAACTTGCAGATTCTGGACTCCCATGGAAATGGCTTCCTCTAGACCTGCTACCAATGCTTCATATTACGCTTGTTGTTGGCTGGGAGTTTGGTCACTGTCGTCTCATTATACCACCTCGGCGTGATCAAGATAAGATCGATGACAGCTCGAGCTTTTGGGAGGTTTGAGGGTACTTGATGGATGAAGCTTCATCAAAATACAATTCTCATATATATGTATGATTTACTCGTCAGGAAGATCATCATTAAGTAATGAATCTACTGGGATGAGATATGCAGCAAGAAAATCTGCTAGAATTTGCCCATTCACTGCTTTCTGGAGAACATATGTGATATCAAATTGTAGCAGAAGGACAACCCATCGTGCCAAGCGACCTGTCAACGTTGATCTTGTCATCAAGTACTTCAACAGATCGATCTTTCAGATGAGAGTAATTTTATGAGATAACATGTAATGACGTAGCTTTTGAATGACAAAAATTAATGCCAAACAATGCTTCTCAATTGGAGAATAACGCGCTTCCGCTCCTATTAGTTTTTGACTAATATAGTACAGAGCGTTCTCCTTTCTTCTTATGTTGTACAGAGCACAGAGATTCTTCTCTTTGTACAAGATGAGAGGCTTTCCGGGGATTAGGGCTGTAAGAATAGGTGGATTCAATAGATATTTCTTGATACTGTCGAAGGCCTCTTGACATTCTTCATCCTAATTGAAAAGAGTATCTTTCTTCATTAGTTTTGCAAATGGTTGACATCTGCCTGACATATTTGATATAATCTTGTAATAAATGCAAGATGTTCTATGGAGCAGTTGGCGAAAGCTCGGAGGAGGCATTTCAACTATTCTTTGATTTTGTTGGGATCGATTTCAATCCCTCTACACAACATATCCAGAACTTTCAGAAGACTCAAAGGCACTTGAGATGATTATCTTGAGATCATATTTTTTGATTCTTTCAAAGACGATCATTAAGTCACTGAGGTGATTGTTAACCTCACTTTTTGAGTGAACACTCAACTTCTCCATCATAGGCATATGACTCCTCTAAATATTAAGAAGTTACTTTAAGACTTCTTAGTGATTAAGTGAGCAACCTTAACTTAAAACTTATAAGAGTTAGCCATAGGAATAGGTTATGTCTTAGGGGTATTAAGAAAACTTGTCTACCCTTTAGCTTGAACCAAATCCTTACTTCCTTCTTTCAAATCAAACTTCAAATCCAAATCAACTTCAAATTCAAACCCACTTCAAATTTAAATCAACTTCAAATCCAAATCAACTTCAAACTCAAACTCAATTTCAAATAACTCAAATCAATTCCAACCTAAATGACTTTTCTCAAATCATTCAAACTCAATTCCAAATCCAAAAATCTTACCTGTCACTTTGATTTTATCTTATGGACTTAGCTCAAATCAAACCCAAATCAATTCAAACTCAAAAGATTTTCTCATAACCCATTTATATTCTTATTTTATTCACAAATATAAATGAAATATAAATTCAAATAACCAAAACTAAATCCAAATCCAAAATCTTTTCTAAGTCACTTTGATTTCATCTTATGGACTTAACTCAAATCAAATCCAAATCACTTCAAACTCAAAAGATTTTCTCATAATCTATTTATATTCTCATTTATATTCACAAATATAAATAAAATATAAATTCAAATAACCAAAACCAAATTCAAAACTCAAACCCAAATCTAACCTAAATTCAACCTATATCCTTTCAAGTTAAATTCTTGAACTTAGCCAAATCAAACTTAAATCAATCTAAGCCTTTGGATTTTCTCTTCAAACAATCAATCATACAATCACAAACCAAATATAAACACAAACTTCAATCATCAAACTAAAATCAAACTAACCCAAGTCTCATACTCACCCTTTTGAACTTGAAATTGTCAAATGAATCAAACCTCATTTAACTCAAAATCACTTGCAATTGGATTTATATCTCAATCATAAGTCAATATGTAAGTTCAACCAAACTTGAATCAAGGTTTGATCAAGTCAATTGACCCACTTAGGCTAGGGGTGTGCATTATTTGATTTTAACCAAAAAATCAAACCAAACCAAAGTTTTTGAGTAATTTGGTTTGGTTTTGAACTTAGTAATTTAGATTTTGGTTTTAATTAATGAAAACTTTGATTTTCGGTTTTTGGATCGATTTGTTAAATAAAATTTTGGATGGAACCAAATAAACTAAAGTAATTATATGTAATATAATATTATTAATTTATGTATAATAGGCTTATCTATTTTACATTTATTTTTATTTATTTTTGAATACTTAGTAGGTGCTTTTTTGGAGAATCATTATCCAATTTTCCAAAATATTTTGGTCTCATAATATGGTAATATGATTCCATCAACTTTTAAGTTCAAAACATCGTTCAGGTAAGAAAAAATAAGTTTTAAATATTTTTTAACGCATGAAGTAGTTAATTGCATTTTGATTATATTTATATTGTTTTACTTATTCCTTGTTCATTATACAATAAAAATTTATGCAAATAATTTTTAAATGTAGCCAATTTCGATTTAACCAAAACCAAACCAAAATAACCAAACCAAATTATTGTTCGGTTTGTTTGGTTTTGCATTTTATTTGGACGATTTGGTTCAATATTTTTGGGAATCCAAAACCAATCGGCTTTAAAAATTTATCATCCAATCCATCCAAATCAACCAAACGCACACCCCTAACTTAGGCTCACTTGACCCAAAGTGACCTAAAGCACCTTTATGAGCCAAATTCTAATCATTGGATTGACTAAGCCTTTAAAACTCATGAGCAATCATCTTAGAATGATTAATCATCTAAATTAAGTCAAACCAAAGTCAAACATAGCCTTTTCAAATCAACACTTTCTAAATGAAAACAAATTAGCCAAAATCTACAAATTGATTAAAACCATTGATCTAAACCAATCTATGATCAATGATTGAGCATGACAAGTTATCATTTAGCCCTGCCAATTTAACCCGTTGACTTAAGTTGATCGCTCAAAATGTGTCAAATCTTGATCCCAAAGTCATTGATTGAAAATTATAATTCTAAATCACTTGTTGAACTTGATCAGTTCTACCAACTGATTGATCATGAACCCAACTTGACTAAAAGCAAATCTTGAAATCAAACCAAACCAAAATTGATTGAAACTAAAACTTTATATTTCAAATGATCAACCAAGCTAAAAATAACAAGTCAAATAAATTAATTGATCAACTTGACTCATTTGACCTAAGAAAACTCAAATGAGCCAAAAACCAAATATAAATCAAATTGAACTAAACCAATGACAAGCATAGGCTACAAATGATCATTTGAACTTGACCTAACCCTTGATTTGACTCAATTTGACCAATTGGTCAACTTGACTCAAGTTGACCCATTTTGACCTAAATGAGTCAACTTGATTCAAATCATATCAAATCAACTCCAAATTCATTGAAAATTGGCACAACCCATTTTTCAATCATTCCAAATATGTCCAAATCAAAATCAAACCCAAATGACCATTTTACCCCTAGGTCAAAGGGTAACATATGATCAAATTCACTTGGAATTTGATCGACCACTTGGCATCCTCCTGGTGGACTATTTGGACACCAAGGGAGGTGGTGCACATGACTCAATGGGTTTGGGTCAGCCAAACTCAACCCAAAGCCAAAATTGATCCCTCCACTCAAAATTCTCCACATGGATCACCTTCCACACTCATTTTAACACATGTGCACCTCCATACTCCCACTCCTCTGCCAAAACCGAATCACATGGAGCTCCTAACAACTTAAACAACCCATTCTATGAGGGCAATTTGATCAAAATGACAAGGGGGCTCTCGACCATCCGATCCAAATAGGGGGGGACATACTCCCCCTTATTCCATTCCAATTGACTTAACTTGCATTCAATTGAGCTCAGAAGATCAAAGGCAAGCACCCACAACCTTCCCTAAATTCCTAAGCTCATTCAATTTTCCTTTCTCGGTTTTGTCTAAGCCAAAAACAGGGGAGGTGAGGGAGATTTCAAACTCACGCAATTCTCAACTAAAGTCTAATTCCTCTTGCAAGCACCATCAAGGCACCAAGTCGAGTTTACCCAAAGCTTTTCCCAAGTCTCCAAGCCACAGGAAGGGGGAGTTCGATCGAAGCCACAAGCTATTGAAGAAAGCTTTGGTCAATTGGAAGATCCACTGCAAATTGAACCTTCAAACTTTCAATAGGGTTTCGTCTCCACTAGACGAAGCTACCTCCACCGTTGGAAGCACCGGTAATAGCCTCCGACGATGTATGAATCAAAACCGAGCTTAGGTTTGGTCTTCTATGAAGGGAATTGTAATCCCATTGAATTTCCACAGTTGGAACTTTTTCTCTATGCTCCTTAATGGTATGGGTTGAATCTTTAGCCTAATCCGAGCTCAAGTAAGCTCGGATCAAATACATGGACGATCTCCACCAAGAGGCGGGGATGAATCATGGACCGTCCATCCCGCGTGTTTTGGATGGACGGTCCTGATTAATCCACGTAAATCTAGTTATTTAATCCTTTGAAATCGCGGGTTTAATCCTGACCGTTCGATCCTTGATTGGACGGCCCATAGAAAAGCGCGATCGGTGACGCGTCCGTTGACAAACAACCTCATGTCAATGCGTGGAAAGCGTCGTGCATCCCAAGTGGCGGATTAGTTAATTAGTATTTAATTACATCGATCACAAACTTCCTAAATTCATAATTAAATGGAGAAAAATTAAAAAAATATAAATGATGGCTCATTTTAAAGATAATTCACAGGAGAATCCAATAAAATTATTTCTAATTAATTCTAAATAATGGATTTTTCTTAATTAAAGTTTAATTGGAAATTTAATAACTATAATTACTCTCTAATTATTTCATTAATTAATTTCAAACTTCTCAGGCATATTTAGTGGGATGTCTTTTGCCTCCCTTAATTTTCTTAGAATTTATTAATGAGTTAATTAAAGAAATTAATTAATGAACATCTAATCACTATCTTAATGTAATTAAAGATAATTAAGCATATGAACAGTGATTTAATCCTTTAATTAAGATAATTAAACATTGTTTGAGTAAGTAGGAGGTTTATAGAATGGGTTTGAGATATTTTCCTTAAAATTCTCTAAACTCCCTTTTCTTTAATCCAAACATAATTAATACTAATGATTTATTTAATTAGTTTAATTAAACTTCCAAAATCAACCTAAACTTAATCAATCTCTTTCTCGGGTAGATCTTTTTGGGTGTTAGCAAGATAAATTAAAGAAATCATACTCAACTCAGTGTGGGAAGGTTATGAAAGTCTTAATTACTTTTTTTAATCATAATTATGATGGTCGATTGCATTGACTTTCTTTCTTAGGTGCATTGCTTATTTAAATTCATGTGATCGCTCATATGTTGGCTCATAATTGTTAGGTTAATTATGTTAAAATGGTGTAAGGAGTAATTAATGGATTTAATTTACACCTTAAAACAAAACATCAAAATCAATCTAATCATCCAAAATTAAACTAAACTAATTCACACATGAGATAAATTGGTTGGGACCAGAAACTCTTTTCACATTTCCAAATCAAATCAAATTCAAAACTAAAACAAAATCTCTTTAAATAATTTTGGTTCATTTTGAATAATCTTATCTTATAAAAGTCCTTATGAATTATTATGATGAATTAAATCATATGCTATCATCTATTTCTTTCCAAGCATGCTGTTATTTATCATATGAAATCATGTATTCATGTCTTTTGAAAAATCAAACAAATAAAATATTCTTTCATATTAAATGCGCTTTTGGCTAAAGTAAGAATATGATGACTATTATTACTATTAAATCAAAAATTATTTTCAAAACCATAAATCAAACATTATAAATGAAGGTGTGCTACTTATAAGTACTTATAAGTTTGCATATTATTATAATATAAAATGTGTTATGTGACTTTCTTCTCTTTTCTTAATATGGGTTTATATAGGATTTGCAAAGTATATAGTTCATTTGAAAAGAACATACTTGATTCTCTATTCTATGTCTTTCATGTTATGATTTAAGAAGAATCTTCATATTTACACATGTAAATTGCATAACCAAAAAAAAATAATAATAATCTTTTGCATGACTCTTCATCCATTCATTTTTTTTTTGTGCATGCACATGTATTTAAGAAAAGTGGTATATTAGTCAGACATTCCGGTTCGAGGCTTTAAGTAGCGTAAGTCTTGTACCTTACATTGGTGTAAAACATGACGTCATTACTCACTTATCTTTCATACATGTAAATGTGCATTTGATTAATGGATAAAAGAATCTGTCTTTCTACTTAATAAAATCATGCATTTATGAAACATCTAAATTTT
This sequence comes from Cymbidium sinense, assembly GCA_021442155.1. Lineage (NCBI taxonomy): Eukaryota > Viridiplantae > Streptophyta > Magnoliopsida > Asparagales > Orchidaceae > Cymbidium > Cymbidium sinense. The sequence continues at coordinate 22,103,521 of CM038215.1, forward strand.
CTTAAGCATCTCTTTACATTAAATCATTAAGGTTGCTTTAAGATTTTACACTGTATAGTATGCTTAGGATCATGCATATACATGGTATATATGTTGGAAAGAAATACGATTGTGTGTTATGTGATAATAATTCATCTTAATTTCACAAGATGCATTTCACATTGAATATGTTTATTTAGAGCAAATCTAAACTTAGGAATAATTAAAACACATAATAAAACATTCACTAAAGAAAAATCACTAATGAATCTACCATAGAAATTACTTAGTTAGGGATGAAAGAGAAGTTTTCTTCTATTTTCTTCTTTTTACAATACTTAGTAATTAAATGTAGGTTCATTCAAATCAAACTAAATAATTAAATAAAATTGATCAAATCAACTAAATCACTTAAAATGAAATCATCTAAGTTGAATCCTTTCACACTTAAAAATTTCAATCTTAAAGTCTAGCAAGACATGTCATCTAAATGGCTTAAATTTACTAAATCATTCTCTTCATGTTAGGGTCATACATGGTTTAATGCCCGATTTTATTTTGTGAAGTAATATTTTAGACTGGATGTTAGGGTGTATCTGTGTAAACTGGATGGTAGGGCGATCTTAGTCTAATCATGTCTTCTGCAGGGGATTGTGCTTAAGGGGCATTGTAATAAAATTATAAAAATATTTTTGCTGTGCAGTTGCTTATACCCCTAAAGCATAATCCAAAAATAGATCAGGTGGACTTGATTACCCATGTGTGGAGTGCTAAGTCCAAGTTATTCATATAACTGTTTGGGATATGTTGTGTGTTTAGCTAATCTTTATTTTGCAGGTTTTAGTTAGATTTACTTCTCCTTTTTATGTAATTATTACAATTAGGATTTGGAATAAATGTTATGAGAAAATAGAGGTGAACATTGGTTATAAGACTATGTCTTATGTAAGATGTGAAGTCTTTGGAACAACATTCCAACCAACCAAAAAAGAAAGAAAGGAAATAAGCAAATTAAACATGAAGAAAGAAGAAATGAATAAATAAAGAATGAAGACCCCCATAACATGAATTTCTTCTAAATTGTAATTATTCATTTGTAATCCGAGTTGTATAACGATAGAGCTACCATTTCTTTTTTCTTTTCAGTTTGTCGTGGAACGACCGAAAGGTCTTTTATTCTTTTCTGACTTTTATAAAATTATTTGATTTTGTTTAGCTTATGCATTAAGATGACATATTTTTTTAGTTTCTTAGCTTTCTTGAATAGCACGGATCTTAGGCTCACAGAAAAATAAATTTTATATACAATTAATCAACTCAAAAAATTAAAATTCACAAACCCTAAGACATAAATCAAGATAATAAAATATTTAGCAATCCATAGCTAGATGTTATATGTTTCACATCATACATAAAATCATCTTGCTTCACTCTCTTATGGAGGCTTCCACTTTTGCGTGACTGAAGAGAGCCATGGTGGAAATACACCTTCTTTGCGATTTTTGGAACCAATTCTCATACATTAGACATATGACTCTTAGCGTGTCAAATAAATTGTCAAAATGAAAATAAACTTAACAAAAATTTGCATTAGATTAAGTCATGAGTTCATGTCATACATGATCTAATCTCTTAAGGAGTATGTTTAAGGACTTAGTCTTCTTTCTAAATAAACAATAGTCTAACTATCTTGCAAAAGCATAAGACTTGCATACATGTATTTAAAATCGTAGGAGGAGTTAGTTAACGGCAAGCCCAGGCAGATGAAAGTTCAACAGTTGGGTGGTTTATCCTCTCTTGTGGAGGTAAACCATATGACCATTTTCGCCTTAGATTTAGGTTGCGCTTTGGCCCTAGCTAAAGCTCCCTAGATTTAGAATCAGTGGTTGTTTTCTGCCTAAATCCTCACATTTTAGGCATTTTCATGATCTTGTCATAGAATTGTAAGTCATAGATTCTAATAAAAATTCAACTCAAACAAATAATTCTCTTTAAATTCAAAATAAAATATGGGATAATTTGAGATACTTCAGGTTTCCCAGCGTATGATCTCCTACTTATTTTCCTTTGGTTTCATAATAACTTCCTCCTTTGATTAATATCATTTGATCTTCCAAAAATAACCAATTGATTGATAGTCTTATCTTTGAAATCTTTGAAGACAACGATCTTTTACCTTAATCGAGAGTATTCTTATGGAATCTCATTCTTTAAGATGTAATTAACTATGAGAGCTTGCCTCCATAGAGAACTTAACTTTAAAATAAACTCTACTTACTTTTAGAGTAGAGTAAGAATCTAAATGCATTAAGCATGTCGCGTGGTGATTATTACATTATGGGATGGTGACTTACGTCTCGAGATAGTACATTCGTCAATGTCATCATCATCCTAATAAGAACATCATGATCTACATGGTGTCCAAAAGTTTATTTTTTATCTTCATTTAATTCATTTTAGATGAAGATAAAAAATATTCCATGATCTTTGCGATCTATACTCTTGTAGATCATCAACGTGGCTCTACTTTTGATTAATCAGCTCGTCAAAGATGTGCATCATAGCCCTTTGGTATGTAGCTCCAGCATTCTTCAAGTCGAAGGGCATGATTGTATAGCAGTATATACCGATTGACGTTCTGAATGAGGTATGTTTCTCATATTCAGGAGCCATTTTAATTTGATTGTATCCTGACGATCCGTCCATAAATGAGAACATGTTGTGGTTCGAAGTATTATCCACTAACAGTTCTGATACAGGAAGCGGAAAGTTATCCTTTGGACATACATTATTTAAGTCCCTGAAGTCGATACAGATACGAATCTGACCATTCTTCTTATTCGCGGGGACGATATTAGCTATCCAGTCAACATACTTTTCTTCCCGAATGAAACTAGCTTCAATGAGCTTTTTGGTTTCTACAACTACCTCTTGATCCCAGTCTCATTCGCTAAAGGCTCTTGGTAGTCATCGACGATTCTTGAGTCACAGAACTACTACATGGGGATAAGCTCATCTCATATGTCCAAGCAAGCAATCATTTGAATTCAGCGGCACTTTTAATTCTTCCACTTAATCTTGAGTAGGGGCGATGAGCGTTAAGCGAGGATCCTCCTCGATTCCCAAATTAATTTCTTTTAGTTCATTAGTAGGCTGCGCCCCGATCTTCAATTTCTTGGTCTTTGGCGACCTACTTCATCATCATTTGCAATACTGACTTTCAAAATATCATTCTTATTTTCATTATCACTCTCAACTTTTATTCCTATTATAGCATAATAGGTGTATTCTTGTAGGCCATTGTCTCGAATGAACCCAAGGCCTTTGGTAGTGTGCTTGTTTCTTCTACCAATAGTTTGAGAACCTTTTGGGCACCACATCTAAAAAAGTTTAATCCTTTGCTTGCTTGCTCAAGCATGGACTCCATACTTGCGCATTAAGTTTTGCATCTTGAAGAATAATATTTTGGTATCCTTGTGGGCATAACTTCCTCTTGGATAACTACATTACCGATTAGGATCTTCTCTGACATCCTCAATTTATAAACGTCTTCACGGCCCACGTTTTTTAGAGGGGACATAGAAAGTCACAAGTTCCTCGACTTTGTGAGTTTCTCGAGGGATGATTTTTTTGAAATGTTTAGGAGGTACAGGTGTGACTACGAGTGTAGTCTCCGCTGCCGATAGATCTATGATTGTTTTAAAATAGGTGCATTGCACCTTGCCTTCAAAAATATATTCAAACTCATAATCATAGTCAAAATAATCCTCTTCAATCAATGCTTTACTTAAAGATTCACCTGAACATTTAGATTTGGAAGGAATATATTCCTCTTCTTCTTCAGTATCGCTACCTAAATGAGGGACAGTGCTACTTATTTTAGACTTGTTCTTTATATCCTTAGAGATATTTGAAATAATCTCTTTTCCTTTACAGTAGAACTTGTCTAAGTTGATATTGTTTAAGTCAATAACCTCTAATAGTTATCTTGGCTCGGTCATTTCGGCTCATACATTTATTAATAAACCTCCAAAGTCGATAATTAATACTCTGTATCAGAAAATTTTTATATTAATAACTACTAAAGCGACATCTGCATCTGTGTCTCTTGAATCCGTGAGGGTTAGAGTATTAGTATTTCTAGAGTTTTCTTGAACAGAATATGGTGGAACCTTACGGAGTTCTCGAGGTTTTCCCCATCTTTCTATTCTCTAGAAACTTCCCCACGTGTATGGCTAGAGGCATGGTGATCTCCTTTATTTAGCTCAGGTATGTAACTTTGTCAGTTTGGAATGTAGAATATCCGCAATGTGAAAATCAATTAATTAAATGACACTCTCTTTATTAATATCACTGCAGTTAATCTGATGTCCGGTCAGGATCAATTTAGACAGGTTCTACTGTATTTGTTTTAATTTCATCCTTCTTTTTAACTTATCCTTTTGTGGGTTTTGAAGTAGATGCAATGTTTGCTAGTTATTTTATTAGTTTTGATTCTTTTGGAAGAAAGTAATTGACATCTTGATATATCTCCATTTCATGCACTGCAAAAGGTTGCATGTCACCTACAATTTTGCATTCTTCCATGCCCTTTGAATATTTCATACATTGATATAATGTAGACGAGACAATGGCATACCCATGAAAGTCGGATGAGCTCGAATGAAGTATTTGCATCACATGGAATTTGGCTTGCTTAGAGGTCTCCATTTAAGAGGGCGAATAATCCATAGTTTTCTCATTAAAGCCTTGAGACTTTATCTCATCCGATGTTGTACATCCCAGAGATATACACAGGTCCTCAAGTTCATAAGATTCAGATCGAGATCAATTAAGAGTATTATAACTTATCACTTTCAATGTAACATCTGAGGACAATTGTCTTTCTGCGATTCAAAGCATAAATCTTCTTATCTGATGCAATGGAGGATCTTGAGCATTAAGGTCTCGGATTAGGCCTTCAGTATCTCAAACTTCTCCTCTTTGAGAGCTTCAATTAAAATACAGATCTTGACATCGAAGTCTTGTATATCTTAAAGTGCGAATTTTCCTTAAGTGGGATAGAATGTTGTAGTTTATCCTTTATTTGGTGAAGGCTTCTTGTTTGAATCCTAAAGCTAACTTTTTTAATTGATTTCAATTTCTTCCTTTATCTTTATTTATTGAGATGTTCATAAATAACATTATGTGAAAAAAATAAGAAATAAAATTAAGCAGTTCTTTAAAGATGTCTTAGAATCAAAATAAAAGCTTCTTTTAATAAGAATAGTTGGTGGTGGAGTCGGTATGTGCGAAAAGATAAAAAATAAAAGTATTGTTATAAAACTTTGTTTAGATATAAAACTAGGAGAATTGGGAAAAAAATATAAAATTAGCTTTGTAGAGATTAAGAAAGCGATATATGATCTGAAAAATTTAATTTTAGTGATTTATATAATAGAATAGATCTCAAAGAAGGTGAAAGATGTATGTATAAGTTGGATCAAAGAGATAGGAGAAGTAAAGCATGGTTCAGTGAGGTGTATTAAGGATGAAAATAATAAAATATTTTTTTTAGAAAAGGATATTGAAAATAGGTGGATGAGGTATTTTGATAAACTTTTCAATGAAGGATCGAAAATCGATTGATTTTAGCAACTTTAATACCTAAACAAAAATAGAGAATTTCATTTTATCGTCATTATTAGTAAATCGAAGTTAGAGAAGGTTTAAAAGAAAATGAAATGTGGAAAAGCGATAGGACGAATAATATTCCAATAGAAGTGTGAAAATGTTTAGGAGATCAAGGAATTTTTTGGCTTACAAATCTTTTTAATGTCATTTTAAAGACTAAAAAGATGATAGATGAGTGGAGAAAGAGTTTGTTGGTTCATATATTTAAGAATAAAGGTGATGCACAAGAGTGTGTAAATTATAGAGGAATTAAGTTAATGTGTCATACATTAAAATTATGGGAGAGAGTAATTGAGCATAGGTTACGATGTGATCTGAAGTTTCTCCTGTCAGTTTGGTTTCATGCCGGTAGATCTACTATGAATGTTATACATTTGTTAAGGGGTTTGATGGAGAAGCATAGAAAGTAAGAAGGATCTACATATGATATTTATTGATTTAGAGAAAGCTTATGATAAAGTTCTGAGATGTTCTTTGAGAGTTCTAGAAACGAAGAGTTAATATTGGTTATATTGAGTCATTAAGGATATGTATACTAGAGTTTGTTACTTGTGTCCAAACACAAGGAGGATTGACAAAATATTTTTCTATTTCGGTTGGATTACATCAAGGATCGACTTTAAGCCCATCTTTTTTTACTTTAGTTATGGATGTTCTTACTTGGGCATTTACAAGAAGATGTACCTTGGTGTATGCTTTTCTTAATGGCATTCTTCTTGTTGATAAGGAGAGAGTCCAACGAAGCTTGAATTATAGAGGTCAACTCTAGAGTCTAAAGGTTTTTCGTTTAAGTAGATCTAAAGCGAATATATGGAGTGTAATTTTAGTTGTAGAAGTTAGTGGTAGTGTTGTGCGTTAGGTGAACAAGTCATTAATAGAGTGGCGTTTTATATATTTAGGCTCATTGTTCAAAATGATGGTGAAATAGATGGAGATGTTATTAGTAGAATTCAAGTTGGATGGTTAAAATGGAGGAATGCATCGACTATTATGTGATAGAAAAATTCCACTTAAACTTAAGGAAAAATTTTATAAGATGGTGGTAAGACTGATGACTTATGGTGCGAGAATGTTGTGGCCAATAAAAGTGAAAATAAGACTAAGTTAAGTGTTACAGAGATGAGGATGCATAGGTGGATGAGTGGCTTTACTCTTAGAGATAGAATGCAAAATGAGTATATTCGGAAAAAGTTGGAGTAGCTCAGGTGGTAAATAAGACTAGGGAGAGTCAGATGGTTTGGCCGGATAAAGCGTCGGTAGTCAGATGACGATTAGGAGAGTAGATGCATTAGATTTTTTATGTTAAGAAAGGTATACTAAAAGACTTGGTTAAGATGTATAAAAAATGATCTTAGTATACTTGATTTAAATGAAAATTTTACATAATAGGACCACGATGGAGCGAAGGATTCATGTAGACCCACTAGTGGGATTAAGGCTTCTTGTTGTTGTTGTTGTATCTTTATTTATTGGCTTGTTGAGATGGATGACTCGACCACTTTGCACTTGAATACTTCTTACGAATCAATCTTGGATGAATTTGTTGCTTCAGCATCTGCTTCTGCTCCGTCTAATGATGAGTTAGAAGATTCAAAATCACTGCCCAATTTTACATTCTTCATATCTGCCGACATTGCGGGCTCTGATTCATCTTCATTTGGGAAAGCGAGTTCTCTAAGATGTTATTAGCATGTCAAGTAAGATTCAGTGAGAAGTTCTTCATCTTCTTCCCCCTGCTTCTTCATTGATCTGAAGTTTGGTAATGAAATCAACAAGTGTGATGAGTCGTCTTGCTGGCTGTAATGCAATCATCCATATTGTTGATGATCTTTTGCATGAGTATGTAACCATCCATGTTATTGATGGTCTTTTGCGTTAAAATATTTTTCTTTTTCTTTGATTTATTCTTTAACGGCCGACTTTTTTATTCCCTTATGGTATTTGGCTAGTCGTCTTTCATGTGAATTACTTTTCCATAACTTGGGTTTTCTTTCCTCAATGCAAGTGGTGATTTTCCGAATACCGACGTCTTCCAATCGTTTCAACATCTTTATAATCTTTTTAGAAACTGTAACTTGTCATCCTTCATCATCAACCAATTTCTCCTTGTCTTTATCTTTGCTTGATGGCACCGAAGAGGAGATGATTACATTTGTAGATTCTTTCTTCGGACGCACCAATACACTGTCTGATAGTGTGAATTCTTCATTTCTATATTTTTACTCTAGCCAATCTTTGAATATGTAGCAATCTTCAATGAGATGGCTAAGCACCCGATGGTATGGGCAATAATTAAGATTATCACTGTCAAAAGTCTTTTAAACCACAGTAGCGGAACACTTTGAGTGCATGCTTAAATAGTTTAGCCAAGTTTCTTCTTTTGATAGAATACTCTTTGTTCAGCTTTTCCTTAAGGGTTAGAATTCGTTAGTCATTCACTCCTTTTGTTCTTTTTTTTCGCCTTTTCTGGCTCAGACCTCATTACCCAGTATGAGCTTGGGTTGTGGAGCGGATTGAATGGCTTTGGTTTTTCTTGACAAGCAGTGCTTTCTTTGTCTATGGGTGTTTGCAGATCTTTTTTGAAGGAAGTGAAATGTGTTTCACCCTTCTTTGGATCCGGAGCTTTTCCTCTTTTGGATTTGTTTGGATGGCTTTTAGAGCGTGATAAGTTTAATTTCTCAAATTTAGTCACCTCAAGTTCTTAAAATATGGTAATTGAAGTCATGCAAAGATTAGACGTCACCTTGTCATCAATGTTGCCCATAAATAATTGAATTGCATGCACTTCTTCTAACTGTTAATTACATTTCATACTCATATTTCTCCAACGCGTGATATATCTGTTCTTGATTCGTCATTCTTCCCTTCTTGGCGAGATCGTGATAGTTGTCTTCTTATTTAGGTGAACATTTTAACAAACATGATCTCAAGTCGGCGAAGGTCTTAGCGGCGCATCGAATTCAGCGTGAAAGTCAATTAGAACAATAATGCATCGTTGCCCCTTGTGTTAATATAAGATGCTTTGAGCTGCTGATCTTTGCTTGGGATTGTCAGTTAAATAGATTAAACTTAATTGAGTATCCCTTTGGGTATGAAATTTGATCATACTCATGGGATATGGACAACCTTGCTCACCAATTTTTTGTCACGCTCATGATTATATGATTTTGATCTTCTCATTGAAAATAGTATCAAGTTGGGAGGCTGTCACGGCTTCAGATGTGCTTTGTATATTTTGAGAAGCAGGTTGTCGAGCTGACTCATTTACTTCAACCCTCGCTACGGGCTCAATTTGCACTCTCAAAGCAAGTGAGATTAGGTTTACTAGAAGGTTTGTGGGCAGCTTAGAGGCTTTGATTATTTGAGGTGTTGGACCCACAATATTTCTTTTCGTGCTTGTATCATTATCATCATCATCATCATTTCACTCATTTTTATGTTCAACTGAGCGATTTATTTATCCTTGGCTTTCATTTGGCGCGGAATTTGCCTCTGCGCCTCTGCCAAAATGGTTGTGTCTGTGAAGGTGGGATTTTCTTCCCTTTCTCCTTCTTCTTCTTCTTCTTCTTGTTGTTTTTCTCCTGAAGAACCAGAGGATGCTTCCTCTATTTGAATATTTGTTGTTCTTCAGGTTGAGGGGGAGTTACTGCTGTACGAAGCCTATGTTGGTATTAGCGCATGCCAGATGGCTCGCCGACTTATTATACCATATACAATATTTCGACAGCTGTTGCATCATCCTCTTCCTCTTCATCCTTTTGGACACGGATTTCTGATCGGCATCTCCAATGGACTTGCGGTTCCAAGTGTGGAATTCAGACTCCTTCGATTGGAGGGGCTTCAATCGAAGCTAACCTCCTCTCGCCGAGATGGAGTTAATTAGCGACAGGATCCCCTAGAGGATTTTCCAAGGTGTCGACTGTCAGAAACTTTATCATCTAGGGCCTTCTTTTCAGGCTCTCATCGTTGATAGATTTGAGTTGCGATCTCAGGAATCTCCGGATGTCACGTAGTGTCTTTTCTTCAAACAATCTCTTTTGAGGCAGCCTCGATATCTTGTCTTTCCAGGGATTTTTAGGTGGTTCACGGATACATGGTCCCAGTGTCACGCCCCGATGCACACCGCTCAGGACATGAATTTGTTAGCGTCTTGCTGGGATTATGGGATGAGGTCTCCTTGAAGAAGCAATTCTAGCATCCCTGATAACAAGACCCTGATATTTTCTTTTCATTAGTCATCTCTCCTTGACAACTTGGAGGACCCGATGCACTCTTGTAGATATAGTTTCGAGTTTCCATTGGAAGCTAGAGCTTTATTGTTGGTCAGGAATTTAATCGGAGTAAATTTATTATTTTTTACACTTAAGATTGTCAAACCATTATAGGTTGGAACCATTCTTAATTATGGTTGGTTTTGCGATTGTGCCTGAATGATAATTGTTGAACATCATTTCAAGATTTCTCTTTTTTTCTTTGCTCATAAGTTTGTTTCAGATGAAAAAGCTTGACGCATCTCCTCGAGCAAAACATTAATTTAGAGTTGTGTTGTTACGAGGAACTGAGACGATCCTCCCAGTAATAACCCTCTTCATGATGGGAGTCTCTGGGCGACCAAGCCTCTCAAAGACAATAGGTTTCTTACAGCAATAAGAGGTCATGGCCCCTGCCTCTTCGATATTCTTTGCACATGGCGTGCAGAGACACTGACGGTGGGGCTTAATGTGATATTGAACCACGATGGTTGGAAAGTCAATGCTACCAAATTGAATGGTAGCCCCGGTATTTTCAGTATTGATGACGGCATTGGCCAAGCGGATGTTGGGGTCATCTCTGAGAGTAATAGTGGTAGGAGTGTTCTGTAAAGCCATTCTGGAGGTTGAAGGTAAAGATTAACAATTGAAAATAAACTATCCCTTTCTTCCAAAATATGGATCTGATAAGACAAAACATACTAAAGCATGAGCTCTAAATAAAATCTTAAATGACTTAAGACTCTATCTAAAAAGCTTTTAAGTTTTCTCTTTCAACTTCTCATTTTCATTTGTCATTTCATTTTTTTTATCTTATCTGATTATAACTTAGATTCATTAAATGGAAAGAAAACCCGTGGTCGTAGAAATCTGTGGGATCCGAAAATTCACCACCGACTTCTTTGATGAAAAGAGTGTTTTAAGTGTCGGTGTAAATTTCAGAAGGTAGATGAAGTAGATAAGACACAGAGATTTCAATTTTTGTGAGGACTTTAGATCGATTCCAAGTTATATAGGCGCACTATAGTTAATTACCAATCTTGAGAGAATCTTTTGATTAAAATTTAGTCGATGAATCGTTAAATAACGAGTATATAATAGTAGTGAATGGAGTTTGAAAATTATGAAATTTATCATTTTAATTTAAAACTTTTGTTGGGGGAAATGATGACACGCCCGATCTAGATCCCATGGTTGTCATCAGTCCTCCAGTCATAGTCAAGGAGGTAGTCAACCGACTAGAAGGATCCTTGTCACATGCATGGGTTCGTCATCCGAGGTGTCTGTAGACTGCAGGGTGGAGTTTATTTAAGAGGACTAATATAGGTCGACGCAATGACAAATTTTTTCTTCCTAAATCATTATAATTCATCGAAAGAGTAAAAGTCGTTGGGGCTTACGGGTTCATTGGTAAAGTAATTTAGTATCATTTGTAAACTACGCGGAATTTCGTCATAGTCGTTTATGTGGTATCATTTTCGGCCGGATGAAAGGACCGTCGTATCGCTTACGCTTAAGATTATTTGAGTGTGAAAATAATTATCATTTGATTTGACATTGGCTCTTTGTGAGCAAAGTCTTCTTAATTATTCTGACATTCTTGAAGGGTGAATGATTTTAAGTTTAAATTTAAATAATTAATTTCATTTAATTTATATATATTTTTTATTTGAATCTTTAATCATTTTATAATCGATTGATTTAAGCATGTAATGATTCATTATTAAAATTTTAATATGTCTTTTCGATCATGTATTAATATGATAGGCTTGTCGGTCTTTTTTTTTTTTTTCTGAGGATCGTCTAAATTCATTGCAAAATTATAGTTTTAACCTGTCATTTAGCGTAGAGGATCGGTTGTGACTTTTTTGAGGAGCTTGAGAAATGATAGATTCATATTTAATAATTATATAGTAATTAGCTTATCATATTTTATTAATTTAAAATTTTCATAATATTATAATCGGATTTTAGATTTTGTTAACCCTTCGCAGAACAAACCGGAATGTGTAGATATCTGTTCTTTCACTTTGCACATGACTTGCATATCTTTTAGATATTTGATCAAATGAATACTTCAATATACATACAAGTATTTGTTCTTTTAAAATATTGTATGGACATTTAGATGTCTAAGTTGAAGTAAATATGTTCGACATGACATATGTGTCAGTTAGGCATAAATTTTGATATGAATTTTTTTTGAGTTTGTTAACCGGTCTACCAAAGGGATATGTAGTTATCTTCTTTTTTGTATATGACTGCGTATTTTCTTAAGTCGACTTTGAGAACACTTCTGAGTATTTATTTTTTAAAATGTTGTATTGATATTAAAATGTCTAAGTTGAAGTCGGATGTCAAATGCAAATATGAATTTTGGTGTGACATTTTGGGTTTTGTTAACGAGCGCAGTCTGCAAAACCGGCTGATGTGTAGATATCTGTTCTTTCACATTTGAACGTATTTCTTAAATATTTGATCTCAGTAGATATTTCAACATACATCTACAAATATATTCTTTTAAAATATTGTATGGACGTTGAATCAAGTTGAAGTGTATATACAGTATGACATGTCATTTTAATACACTTATAAAACAAGTAAAGATATGTTCTTGATCGCTATCACATTCTTGAAATCAATATTCTCAAATGCAAACCAAATGAGTATATGTTCTAAATGATCAAACATGTATCTGTATTGAAAGAGATAAGATATTTACTTACACATCAAATGAACATTTATTCTTAATGATATAAATTTAAACTCTTATCGATTTGTCATGAATCAAATCTTTATAGGATATACATTTAACATTTTAAAACATTTGCTAAGCATCAGTGTAGTATCATCTTAAGGAGAGTTGAATAAAGATTATGAATCACATAGGTTTATTGCCACATCCAAATTCATTTATATATATCAGAATTTAGACGGATAAAGATTAATTCAAATGTAAACTCGTATATGAGTTTGAATTCAAAACTTTGAATTTGAAAGAGAGTTATAAGCTTAAGGAATAGCCATTCTAAACTCAATCAATGAAGGTCAAGGAATTTCAGATTTTATGCTAATGAAATCTTATTTCAAGACACCCTTTCACATATTCATAGAGAGAAGAATGATACCAATGCTAATGAAGCTCTTACTTCCCATCTTTCATCCTCTTTCTCTTTTAAATGATAATCAACTAGAATTTGAGCTTCATAAAGCAGCGATTTTGGAGGATCATGTCCCACCTTCATACCAATTCAAGATATATATTTGACACTTACTTATGGGTGCAAATGAACATTCACTAGGTAAAATGTCACTTAAACATTACTAAACAACAAAATAAAAAGCTTTAAAATTGCATAAATTTCATTTCAAATGGCATTTTAAAAGCCCATTAACTCAAATATCAAATCATTCACTTTTCTTTTCATCCCTTCTTGGATCATGACAATTTTATAGAGCTTAGATTTCATAAGCTAAATAATCATACTAAGTTTGATAAACTTAAAAATCTAAAATCTTCCTTACACAAGATTAGAAAAATCTGAAAATCTTGCTTAAACAAATAGTAATTTTCATGATTGCAAATGATCAAGCCATGGAGGAGGAATAAACAAGGCAATCCTATAGTATTGCAACATTTAATTCATGACAATATGATAACTCTTAAATTTCATATGTCCATCTCCATCGACATTCTCTTTTATTAATGCATAAAGCCCATTTATAAAACTAAGCTTAATGGGCCTTCTCTTTTTAAAAGAGTTTACTAATTCTAAATGGGCTAATTGCTCCTTTATAAGCTCATTTAAGGGATGGGCCAAGTATAAAGGAAAAAACCCATGATATTATGATCCATTTTTTTATTTCATAATATTATTATATATATATATATATATATATATATATATATATATATATATATAAATATATAAGTTATTTATCATATCCTCATTTTTATCATAATATGCACTCATAAAGGAAAAGAAGATTTTTTTCCCCTTTCTTTTCTTATTTTTCTCTTATTCATCACCCGTTCATGGATAAATTAATGAAGAGGAGAGATATATAATTTTCTTTTATGAATTTTCCTTTTCACTCCCCCCATTTCCCTCTCTCATTTTTTTTTATTTTGTTTCCATTTTCCTTAATGGCATGACACACTTTGGTTGAAGAAAAGGACTTGCTTCCTCTTCTTCAATTCTCTTTTATTTATTTCTTCATATTCATTTCATGAGTAATTAAGAGGGGAATGATAAAGAAAATGAAATCTTTCGTAGATTCATGCTCCTTTTATGGATAATTAAGAAAAGAATGACAAAAGAAATGAGAGATTATCCTTAGATTCATGCTCATTTATGAGTAATTAAAGAGAATGACAAAAGAAATGAAATATTTTCCTCTCCATCTTAATGGCATGTAGAAAAATTATAAAAATTAATGAGATGACATAAATCCCATTTTCATTTTGACATCATGCTAAAGGGCTAGCCTTCATTATAAATAAGAGATAATTTTTCTCTTATGAAAGTTTTACTCTCTCATTTCTCTCATTTTCTCTGAGATATATTTATGAGTCTTAAGAGAGTTCACCCACCTTTCAAAGAGATCACCAATAATTGAGCTTATTTTCAATTTATATCACATCAATTTATAAGTTATATCTAACTTGATGTTTTAAATTTATCATCATCACCATATGAATGGATATTTGATAACAAAATAAGACCTAAGTCATACCATAAGATATTTTTCATTTTTATTCATAAACATATAAAGATTGTTGCAAGATCATGAAATGAAATATGGACAAATATCCATACTAAATTTGTATAATCGAAATTCTAAACTTGATTAAGTAATCACTAAGCGATTTTTTTATCTCAATCATATTTCTTGACTTAGACAAGGGGAGAGATCATTAATAAATATATCTTGATAATAAAACAAGACTTAAGTCATATGACACATATGATGTCTTATTTTCACATAATCACTCATATAGTATATAAAGATATGCTTGATAATGGAGTAAAGTTTAAATAATATATAATCGTTGGGTGTCAGCATTTATCTCTCTCAGTTATGTAACATATAAGAGAATCTTATCATCATTTAGGCAAGAAAAAATATCGAATTTTAAGCAATTAGTTGCCACATGATATATGAAAGTTCAAATACCAATTAAACTAAGCATGAATGAATATTTATAAATACACATGTTTTCCTTCTTAAAAGACTTAGTCATTTACACACACATTTGTTTGTTTACTAAAATTTTTGGCAACCTCCCAAATCGTCATATGTTTGGACTAGAGCCTTCCACAGAAAGGCGTGCGTGATGGGTGTCGTGAGACGAGTCGAAAATTTATTTGCGTGCATGGGTTCTTCTGGTATAACAAAGTATTTGTCGCGTTGGAATAATGTGAGCAATCTTTATATTATAGAACAATTTTCATAATCTGCGTTAACAGCGTCGACGTCTTTATCACATATTTCCACTCGCGTTGGAACAAGCGTGAACGGATCTTATAACAAATTTTCCCGTCGTATTGGAACAATGTGGCGGGCTTATCATAACAGTTACCTACGCGTTGGAACAAGCGTGAGCAGTCTTATAACAACAATTTCTGTCGTTGAAACAAGCGTGAGCAGTCTATAATAACATTTCTGTGCGTTGAACACGTGAATAGTACTTATAACAAATTTCTCCGCCGTATTGAAACAATGTGAATGGGTACTTATCACAAATAATTTCAAACTTGCATTTACACATAAGCATACATGTATATGTACTTTAAACAAGACATATAACATTTGTAAGTTTAGTTAAACATTGCATTAGAAATATCACAAATAAGAAATTATCACATGAATTTTTTTTTATGGCATGTCATTTCTCCTTTTTTTTGTTCAATATGAGGGATGAAATACCTTTTCCAACTTTAGTGAATAAGATAGCATTCATGTGTTAAATTATAAGCATATGCTTTCTTGCTACACATAGTTAACATTCAACCTTCCATAATAAAATATATGCTTCACTTTTGTAAGACAAATGGAGGAGCTTATGCCAAGCATAGTTAACATTCAACATTCCATAATGTGTCATGAATCTAAGGAAAAAAGTTTTAGTCCTACAAAAAAAATTTATGAATCTGAAATTTCACCACTCTTTTTATGCTTGTATAAGCTTAAGGATGCATTAAAGTAAGGAGTATAAACAAAACTCATGTTCACATGAAGAAAATGTAGAAATTCCATTTAAGAAATCAAATATGAATGATACTTGCATTTGGATTTGTCAAATCAAGAAAAAAAATCTGAAAACAAACTTTGCTCAAATCATCATTCCCATGATAGCAAAACAAACAATCAAAGGAAGCAAAATATGATAGTTCCATAAGATTAGATGAATAACTTCAGAAAATTGATATGTAATGGCATATGTATTGGAATTCATGAATCTGAAAATCTGAAGGCTAATCCTCACCCAAATCGCCATTTTATATGGCAACAATTCATGTAATAGAAAAGATAAGCACCATGAATAACTTCCCAACCACCTATTTCTCTTCCCTTTTTTTTTTAATCCAAGAGAACAATGTAGAGAATAAATTTGATTTTTCTCATCCAATCAAAAGATCAAATGGAGTAAGGTAAGAATAAAGCTCATGATTGATCCATAATTGTAAAAGAGTTAAAGCTACACTAAGCTCACTTATAAATTTTACAATTTCAGATGTAGTTAAGGAAGAAGCTTCAAACTAATAAGGCAAGCTAAAACCAAATACATTTCATATCCTAGATAGAGAAATCTATAGCATGGAAGAGGGAAAACCACACATGGTTTAAGGGAAGAGCCATACAACATTTCCAATTTCATTTCCACACTTCCAACTTCATTTTAATATGCAAAAGGTACACGACAAACCCAATTTCTCCCAAACAGATATAGAGCATTGAAAAGAGAAAGGAATTTGCACATAGCTTAGGATTTGAGCCACACAACATCTCTAAACCCATTTTCATGTTTCCAATTGTATTTTAGGCATATGAGGAGGCATAACACATATCATATCATCCATAGGAAATCATTTTAAGCAAAATAAAATATGAAATCCGTAGATAATAGCAACATGAGATTTGGGCCATACTTCATCAAGATTAAAACCCTAGCATCATTTTAACCAAGGAAAAGAAACATTCACCCCACTTTATTCACAAGAATAAAACCATATGTTTATAAAAACACACTTAGGGTTGAAAGGAAATAACCTGGAGTTTCCGGTTGCAAGAAGGAAGGAAAAGGGGTTTTCTTAGGGGTTGTTACCTTCGAGCTCTAGGGCTCCGAGGGGAGACAGACGGATAGGGAGCAAGAGGGGCGACGAGAAGATCATGGGAAGCAGAGGGAGAGCTCGGGCGAGAACTAGAAAAGGTGATCGCGTGTAAAATCAATAGTCGGCTTTGGGATATTAGAATCGATCCTTTTCGATTGGTCCAAACGGCAACCAATAAGGGATATTGGGTTGTTGTTTTAATTGGGTTAATAGATGGTGGATTAAGATAAGGATTAGATATGCTTCGTTCAGTTACGTATTGCTGTCTACAAATTGGCGGATAATAACATCATAACTAATATATTCGTGCCAAAAATTACGAAATTATTTTGTGCGGTGAACAATATCA
This sequence comes from Cymbidium sinense, assembly GCA_021442155.1. NCBI lineage: Eukaryota > Viridiplantae > Streptophyta > Magnoliopsida > Asparagales > Orchidaceae > Cymbidium > Cymbidium sinense. Next base: position 22,121,109 of record CM038215.1, read on the forward strand.
ATATAGATGTCAATTTTAGGTATTTTCATTATGTCGGACGCAACGGTGATATTTGTTTCGCGATCGAAGGTCATTTGGACCATGTCGACGACAGTCAATGTGAAATTAGACTTAAATTGCGCAACGTCGCGCTCGAATCGATCGACGTTCGTGTAGACTTTGCCGAATTGATCGCGGAAGGCATCGTTTGATAGATTTTGACATTTAGCGAACGGCGATCGATTTTTGCGGAGGTCATTCGGACGTCGTCGGCGATGATTTGAGTAAAATCATGCTTAATTTTAGCATAATTTCATTTAGAATTAATTTTAATTGACGATAAACATTAATTGATCCGATAATATTCTTTTAATTATCTTTGATATCTTAAATGCAATTCGGTCGATTTCTAAAATCGAGGCAATTTTACCAAATACAATTCGATTAAGAATTTTAATTTTCCAATTCGTCGTTTGCCTTGCTTTTCATAAATTTCGTCATTATTGTTTAATTCAAATTATGGAATGTATGTATAGGTCAACAACGACCACCAAAATGTTTGGTTAGAACCAACTCCGCATAACATCCCCTTTTATTAATCAATACAAATTTAGTATATTATTCTTGTTACTAGTGTCCCTATAAATTATCTAGTAGTCTAATCTAATGTCCAATATAAAGTTTATCCTTTTCAGAGCTTAACTAAATAGCATATGTGATTTCCATTTCATAATGTAAACAAAGTATGGAATTTATTTGAAGGTTATACTCATCAGAGTCATTGGATGAGAAATGATCTACCCACAAGAATGTTTGACAAGGCTGATTGCTTATTCACAAATCAGCAAGAAGATTTTTTCAAAAATAAAAATATTGTGGTTCAAAAAAATTGTCATGTGCGGTAAATTATGGCGTGCAGCAGTTGGAGTCATTCCTATACACACTAGGCAAACAAATTATTAGTTCCTCACTTACAGTTAGGTTCCATGAAAAGGTCTGTGGTACTCAAGTCAGCGACAAGGTGTTAAAGGATGAGACTATCCAATTGATTTGGTCTAATTCTAATCCACATCCCTCACACTTAGCACTATTTAAACTTTTAATTATATAGGATATCTCTAAGAGTTAGAAAAATGATGATGAATATAGTCAGTGAAACTAATACCGTGAGTGAAACTAATATGGGAGCTTATATTTATAGACAAGCCCAATAATGGTCTGGCCATTAGAAACTATAGTAATTAGGGATAGCAACCTAATGCCAATTCAATCATGTTGTCCATGATAAGTGGGCCAGAGGCATATTGACTGATGTTTGGGATATATTCAATATCCTTTGATGATTCAAGATGATTTGGTTTACACTATGTTTAGCATTGGGACTGTTTGAGCTAGGTCGACTCAATTTAGCCCTTATGTTGGACATTCAGAGATACCCAACAACCTTCTAGTCTCATGATTCACTTAATCATCATTCCCTTCTTTCTCTCCATAGATAAACCAACCAACTTCTCTCCATAAAAATTCCAATACCTACCAACCTTTCACTTTCTAGGCAACACTAGTCCACAAGTAGGTATCCAACATTGCAAGCTTCTATTATTTAAAATCAAATATGATAAAAAAACTATTTTTGTTTGTTTGAGACCCAAATGAGAAAGGTTAATAAATATTGTTAAGTCAACAACCAATCATAAAATTATGCAAAAGATCTTAAATTGGAAGCAAAATTAAATTTTGTTAGGGCTAAGATGTTCTCGATGTGTGGTGATCCCTAATCTAACCAAACTATGGTGAGAAGTAAACAAAAATTTGCTATAATGTCATCCGTAAGTGATGTACCATAACATGACTAGGTTGTGGTGAAAAGAATATAAGGTTAGCTAGGATGTGGGCTATAAGTGGTGTGCTAATTGAAGAGCAAAGGGTTGACAGACAAAAAATTAAGATTGGAATTGTTGCATGAAATTCGAAAAGCTTAAAAAAATGATTAAATAAAAAGATGTAAAAACCGGAAGATGATTCAATAATGCTTGTTTGCAAATAACTAAATATAAAAGGGAAAAATCTAAAAAAAATGGAGAAGATTATATGATGATGATATTCTGAGAGGTTAATAATAAAAATTGATAGAGAGAATAAAATTATCAAAGTAAATAATGTTAGCAAAAAAAAATGGTTGTTATTGAGTTAATTATAGATAATAACATTATAAATGTGATTAATACTTATGTTTCTTAAATTGACAAAGTTAAATAAATAAAATTTTTATAATGTTTACTTGAGAGAAAGAATAATCATTTTACACAAATGCCCTCTTATTATAAATCTTGCAATATTTTTAATCATGAATATAATGATGCTTCAAGCCTGATCCTAAATTATGAAAATCATCTACTAGATTTCTTACTAGTGGGGTTGGTTCTATTGACCATAGTATGGACATGCAAGATTTTTATACTGCAAATAACCATGATTAATTGAAGCCGACTACTTTATTTGCCTTGATTGATTTGGGGGGTTCTCATGTTCTAGATATTAATCTAAGATTGAATTAGTCTATTAACTTGTTGTTAATGATTTGCTAGTTAATAGTCTTCCCTTACATCTCCATCTCTAGATTTATATGCTTTGAGTGTTGGAGCTATTGATTCCTTAGGGTCATGACAAATTAAATATATGTTGGCTTATAGAGGGTCATGTAATTCTTCTCCTAGTGATATTATACGAGTGTTCTCCAATGCTATACGTGATTGCTTTAAACTAAAGGTTGTTGATTATTATACAAATAAGGAGACTAGTAAAATGAGAAGGTACAAAAGGTTATAAATAGAAAGAAATGTATACTTAAGTGGGAAAAAACAAATGCTTTAGGGCTTATAATGATTATAATATGCATCTTGCAAAGAAAATAGTAAGCTAAGCAAAAACTACATATTTTAATAATTTATATAATAGACTAAATATCAAAGAAGGAAAAAAAAGACATAGCTAAAGCATGGACATTTTGATCAAGGCAAATAAACAACACCATACCTATTTGTTATGAGACTTTGCGAAATTGTTAAATGAAGGTTTAAGGAATTTTAAAGAGCATTACTGAAGAAAATAATGAGTATAATATAGATTGATTCCAAAAAAAAAAAGTCAAGAAGAAATTAATGTTCGTAAGCAATGGGTTTGGATGAAAAGATTATTGAGATCTGGAGTGGGAAGAAATAAAAATATTTTTTAAAAACTTGATTAATTTATTTTCCATCAAAACCATATCTTCTGAGCTTTTAATTTTGCCTCCCATCTTTGTTAAAATTCTAGAATGAAGCACCTTGCTCTTTTTTATTTTTCATTTTTTTCTCTTTCTCATCTCCTTGCATGTAAAATTTTACATGTTGTTAACACCACGTTTCAAATTAAAAGCCATGACACTTGCTTTTCTTACATAAGCATGGCTAAGCTACTATCTTGTTCTGTTGACCTACAACTATGTGTCATTTAAAATCAAGTAAATGCGAGTTTAACACCCCTAATCGCGATCGAACCGATCAAATTCGTTTTAATTGATTCGAACGTCGAAAATATTAAAATAAATTAATCGAAGAAAATTTGAATCAATTAAGGATCGATCGGATAATTAAAATCAAATTATCGTGAAATTGTGCATATCGAAGTGGAAGCCCGACGGCGTCTAAACGACCTCCGTTCGCCAAAATAAATCGTGGTTCGAGCATCGACTATCAAAGCGGCCTTCGATCGAATCGGCAAAGTATCGCGGTCGATTAATTTAAGCGCGGCGGCGCAATTTAGACCTAATTTCATCCGACCGCGTCGGCGTTGTCGACGACCTCGATCCGAAATTGATCAGCGGTTGCGTTCTCAAAACAACTTAAATTGACACCATATTGCTGGGGTTTGTCAAAGTAATAAAATCGATTAAAGCGGTGACAGGCAATCCGCTAATTACCCTTAAATCCTCAATCCCTACTACTCGCTCCTTCAGATCGGAGGGCCGTCAAAGAAAAGCGTTGACCCTCATTCAGCGTTCTCTCTCTCGCTCTGGTCTCCATTTGACTCCGCCCTCGACTCTCCCTCTCTCATTTTGCTCTCGGTCTCCCTCTCATTTGAGCTCACGGCGTTCTCCTCTCACGCTCTCGGCGTTCTCCCTTCTCGGAGCTCTGTTCTGCTCTGGTCCCGTCGAGCTTTAGACGCAGTGGCGACTCATGAAGGAACTCTCGTTCTGTGCTCTGGCTCTTCTCCCTCTCGATTCTTCCTTCCTCTCCTCGTCCAGTCGCCACATGAAGAAAGCGGGATGTGAGCATGGCAGAACCCCGAAACCCCTTTTCCTCCTTTCCTCTTAGCATTGAAACCTCAGTTGTTTCTCTCTAAGCTTGTTTTATGCATTTGAGCTTCTTTGGAAGTTAGGGTTTCTTGAATATGCTATATCTTATGCTTGGGATTATGCTAAGAGTTTCCTTTGGGATTTGGGATGATGTATGGCCCAAATCTCATTTTACTATTATCTATGGATTTTATGGTGTTTATCTTCTGAAAATGTTTTGGGATAATGTATGTGGCCCATTTTTTTCTTGCTTTTTTCTATAGATTTCATTTGTTCATCTTGCTCAAAATCGGTTTCACGGAGAAATGGTACATATTATGCCTCTTGCACATGATTGGGTTGAAATCTAAAATTAAAAGAGGGGTTTTCAAATTATTGCGTGGCTTAAATCCAGGCCTAATATCATGATGCTTGCTATGCTTTATGGATGTCTATGCATTTATCTTCGAAATCAAGTGGAAGTTGTATTGTTTCATTAGTTAGTAAGTATGTTGCTTCTGAAAAATTTCGCATATGGGAAATTGAAATTGGTTTTAATAAGAGGAAATTAGATCATTTTGTTGTCTAAGGCATGATGCAATCTTTTGAAAAATTCACACAACATTTCTCTTGCTGAAATTTTCTTTTTTTACCTTAAGGAAAATGAATTAATTTGTTGTAAAGGCATAAACATGCTAAAAATTTCTTTTCTCTAAGGGGAATCAATCATTTTATTTTGTTTAATGGGCATAAGCATCTGAAAATATTTCTATCTAAGGGAAAGTTGCTTGCTTGTTTTCTAAAGGCATAAGCATGCGAAAACATTTCTACTAAGGGAAAATTGTTAGCTTGTTGTCTAAGGCCATGCTTGCTGAAAAATTTCTTTTCTCTAAGGGGAATCAATCATTTTGTTATTTAGTGGCAGATGTTTCTGAAAATATTCTCAGGGGAATCGATCATTTGTTATTTGATGAGTATAAGGCTTCTAAACTTTCTTATCTAAGGGAGAAATCAATTAGCTTGCTATTTGAATGTTTCAAATGCAAAATTCTGAAATAGTGATGAAAATGTATAGCGGAATCTTATGTCTTGTTTAAATATGTATGCAAGTATATACTATACAAGCATAAGTTATATTTGCTATAAGTACCGTTCACATTGTTCCGTCGGCGGGGAAACTTATGATAAGTACTGTTCACGTTGTTCCAGCGTGGCGGGGAAATATCTTCTATAATGCGTTCACATTGTTCCAATGCGGCGAAACTTGTGATAAGTCACGTTCGCGTTGTTCGTGGCGGGGAAATATCTTCTATAAGTCGTTCACATTGTTCCAATGCGGCGGGAAAGATAAGTTCATTCGTTGTTAGCGTGGCGATATCTTTATAAGTACGTTCATTGTTCCAATGCGGCGGAAACTTGTGATAAGTACATTGCGTTGTTCCGGCGTGGCGAAATATCTTATAAGTAGTTCATTGTTCCAATGCGGCGGGAAACTTGATAAATGCGCGTTGTTCGGCGTGGCAAATATCTTTCTTATAAGTACGTTCACATTGTTCGTCGGCGGAAACTTGATGAAATCGCATTGCGTTGTTCCGGCGTGGCGAAATATCTTTTATAAATTGCGTTCACATTGTTCCAATGCGGCGAAACTTTGTGATAAGTCGCATTCGTTGTTCCGGCGTGGCAAATATCTCTATAAGTAGTTCATTGTTGTCGCGGACTTGATAAGTACTGTTGCGTTGTTCGGCGTGGCAAATATCTTTCTATAAGTCTTTCTGCGTTGTTCGGCGTGGAGAAATCTGTCTTGTATTATCTTACCATGCGCCTTTCTTGGCGTGGTGGGTAATATTCGGTAGGGTGTCTCCCACCTACCATGCTGCCTTTCTTGGCGTGGTGGGAAAACAGTCTCGGCGCCCCTAGAGGGGATGGCCAGGAGGCTGAATTTTAAAAAAAAAGGGAAAGGTAAAAAATGCCAAGTATTTTTATGTGCATATCTTTATGTGTTTAAGCACATGTCGTATCTTTATCTGACAATATTCATGCTTAGTTTGATGAATATTGAATCTTAGTCCTTTACATCTTAACGTGTGTATGAAGTGTAGCAAATAGAATCTGAATGGATCTTTATGCTTGTGACATGTATTGTTGATCGGTTAATACTACTTGATATCTTTATTAGGCATTAGAAATGCTTAAATACATGTTTAACATGTTATCTTTTACTCCATATGTCCATTTTCACATTGAATTATGATTATAGAAACATAAAAAAAGGGGTATATCGACATTGAAATGAAACATTTGACATGACATCAATCATAAAATACCAAAAATGGAAAGTTGTTAAAGAAAGGGAGAAGGGTAAAACTTACAAATCTTTATGTGACTTAGCTCTCTTATAAGCTTGAGACTAAACTTGTGAAATAAGAGAGAAGGAAAGAAATGAGAATAGGAGTGTGTAAGGATTTTATGAGAAGGAATTCCTCTTATTTATAGATTTTTTTAGCTCCTCTTTTCTCATCATGGTATCATCTTGACACGTAAGGTCTTGTCATAAATTGCATCTGAGGGAATCTAAGGTGATCACTTGTCATGTTGCATACACATGGACATGTGGCATGCCCTTGTCATCCTTATCCTTTGAAAGGAAAATAAAGTCTTTGCTCCTTAATAAATTTAATGGGTTTGTGTTCACTTGCCATGAGTTTGCGTGAGGGGAGGTGGATTTTAATTAATCCACTTGCCTCTTAAATGAAATATGACTCATATTTTTATATTCCCTTTCATTTTGAGAGAAATAAATGGGTATGGTATATGGACATATATAGATCAATGATTATTTTCTTTATGTTGGTGATTTTATACATAAAGAAATTTATTAGCCAAATCAAATCTAAGCTATTTTAGGCCATTCTACTTATGATCGTATGGCTCTAAATCAATTATTTTTTTAGCCTTTATGTTTGATTTTATAAAGAGGAAATTTTTCAAATCAATCTTAAATTTTGTCATTACTTACTTATGATCATATGGTCAAATCGATTATTTCTATTTATGTTGATTTGGTATAAAGAAAGGGTTTTAGCGAATCAATCATACTCATTCTAAGCATTTGGTGATTGATCATATGAGCATTCAAAATAATTATTTATTATGTTGCTGATTCTGTGAGAGGATTTGTGGCCAAACAACCTATTTCTATTTTGGGTCTATCACTATATTTGATCAATAGCCCAAATAATTTATTTCAGCTATACCTTATTTGTGACATAAAAGGGCTTTTAAAATAATATCGTATCATATTTCTAAAACGAATCTTACATAATCGGTTTGGTCTTGGACGGGTAGATTAACAAAACCAAAATGTATTGAAATTTAAAACTTGCAATCGAAACATTTATTACATTGATATTACATTTAAAGAGCAGATATTATGTATGTTGAAGTGTTCAATAGGGATGTCTGAGTTAGGTATAAACAAAAAAAAAAAAAAAAACAAATCTTCGCTTCGGTTTGGTGGGGTCCGGGTATAACACAAAATCTATCAAAACTAATATGCATTCTGATCATGTCAATCAAAAGAATAGATCTTTCACTTGGTTTTAGTCGGTAGAATTATTAAAAACCAAATGTATATTGAAATTTAAAATCGAATTACATTTTAGACATTCAATGTATTGATTTTGAAAGAGCAGATATTCGTATATGTTGAAGTGTTAATGATACAGTTAGGTATAAAACAAAAAAAAAAAAAAGAACAAATCTTTACTTCGGTTTGGTCTTGAATGGTCAAGTTAAAAAAAATCTCAAAATGCTTGCATTCAATCATATCTACAAAAGAATAGATCTTTAACGGTTTGTCAGGGTCAGTTAAAAAAACTCAAAATCAAAATTTGGCATGAAACTTCATTAGGCATCTTATGTATGATTTCAAAGAAACAGATATCATGTTGGGTAATTCAAAGTCAAATATAAAAGAACAGATCTTACATGTCGGTTTGGTCTTGGAGGTCAGTTAACAAACCTAAAATTTGATATTATAAGAATTTCAAATTAATATGAAAACTCAATAAATATACAACGTGAGCCGACATGCTAAAATTCAAATTCTTAGAAAAGTCGAACCCGATCCTCTATGTTCCCAGAGTGGGACAAGGTTTTGAAGGATTATACTTTTGAGATGATGAATTTAGACGTCCTCTGAAAAGCGGGAGTAAAGAGTCTATCGATTGATATTAAGATGATCGAAGGGTAATTATAATTAAGATTTCAATGATAAATGATCATATATTCAAATCTGTCAATCATAAATGATCAAAATTGAAAATAAAAAAATAAAATAAATGAAATTAATTATTTAAAAAAAACTAAAAAAAATTAAAAAATAAAAATTAATTCCATGATTGTTTGTCTTGGGTGACAAATTAAAACTTTGCTCCAAAAGCGATGTCAAATTAAATACATAATACCTTCACACTCGAATATTCTAAAGCGTGGGGCGTGGCGTGTCCTCTGCGTGGTTTCTTGTGATATGGCATACATAAATGGCGTTCGGCCCTCCGGCCGTGGTTCGCGATATGCACCTAAATTCTGATCCGGTGCGCGTATGTTCCCCAACGGCTTTGCTCTTTGGTAGTGAAATGTAGAATGTATTTGGTTGGGCAAAAGCCTATGTTAATAAGGTTGACTTATATTTGTCCCAGACAAACTCCACCTCAAGGACACGGGCGGCGTAAATGTGTTGTGACAAGGATCCTTGTGGGTATTACCCTCATTAGCGGACCGGGGACCGGCGGGATGTGGAACCATGGGATCTTGATCGAGCGTCATCGTTCCCCAAAAGTTTTAAGTTAAAATAATAAATTTCATAAGTTCTAAACTCCATTATATACTGCGTTCTTTCGATTCGTTCATTGCTTAATCGAAAGTGCTTTCTCGGTATTGGGAGGGGTAATTAATAGAGCTTGCTTTATAGAAACGAATCGGTATAAAAGTTCTCACCAAATGAGAGAAATCTGGAGTAGTGTCTTTCTACTATTCATGCCTTACGAAATTATCACACCAATTCTTTTTTATCGAAAGATGTGATTGGCGTAGGATCCCAATTCTGGCGACTCCGTGCAGTTTCTCTCTTTCCATCTTTAGTCAAATCTAAGTTATAATTGCGGTGGAGTATAAAATGAAAAGATAAATGAAATGAATAAAAAATGAAATGAAATGATAAGTTAAACTTGACAACTTAAAGTTCTTCAAGTCTTAAGTCATTTGAGATTTTATTTAGTGCATATGCTTAGTATGTTTATCTTATCGTACCATATTTTTGGAAGTAAGGTGATAGTTGAGTTATTTTAATTTTAACCTTTCAGAATGGCATTCAATACACCATTCTTTACTCGGCTTAGCAACATCCGTTTGGCCAGTCAATCTTTGGAAGCAGACCATCCGGTTTGGTGGCGTGGATTTCCGACCATCTTGAATGAGCAAGTTCGACTCGAAGTCTCACTTCTGCCGCCGTAATGCAAATCTCTGAAAAGGCCCATTAAGTTGTGACTTCTGTAGGGTCACTTCCAATCGGTCTTTGAGAGGCTGGCCCTTGGAGACACCAATCATGAAGAGGGTTATTACTGGGCGGACGGTCTCTTTTGTCCCTCGAATAATTCAATCACCGGTGAACCATTAGCCAGGGAATGATCTTTGAAGCTTCTTCATCTGGGCAAGCTTGGCGGCAAAGAAGAAAAGAAATCTTGAGCTGCGCTCAACACTTTACCCGTGCGACCATTGTGCAACCAACAATTAGGAAGTGAGTGTTCCCCACGGTTTGATAACCTTAAGTGGGTTAAGCGACTCTGGTCACTCAACAGATCCCACGGACCACCATCGAGGTTCCTCCTCCAGAAGCAGCCGCGAGTGCATGGGTTCTCCAGTAGCGAGGAGAGGGGATGAAAAGAAAAAACAGATCTGTTATTAAGGATGCGTCTCCTCCAGGAGACCCTCACCCCAATGCGGGGCCGACCAATCATGTCCCCACGGTGAACATCGGGGTGTGACACTTGGACCGTGTCAGAATCCCAAAGGTCCGGTGGAAGAGCAGTCTGGAGGCTGGGCCTCAAAAGAAATTGCTTTAGAGCAAGCATGGCGTGACATCGGTGTGAATTCCAGGAGATCCAAACTCAAATTATCGGCGATGGGAGCCAAAAGAGGCCCCATGATAAGATATGACGGTAGACACCTTGGAGAATCCTCAGGGATCGTCATCAATTAATCCACATCGAGGAGGTTAACTTCGAAGCCCTCTAGCGAAGAAATTTGATTCCACACTTGGAATGAGTTCGTGGAGCCGATCTGAAATTAGGTCGAAGGGCGAAGAAGAAGAGGAAGCAACTGAAGTAGTGTATATGGTGCAGCAATTGTGAGCCATCGTCGCATGATATCTCACTGGCGTCGTCATACCTCCGAAGAACAACAAAATGTTCAAATAGAGGAAGCATCCTCACGAGTCTTGAGAGACAACGAAGGAAGAAGAAATGGAAGAAAATCCCACCTTCAATCTACCACTTTGGCGCGAGACAAATTCGCCGATGAAAGCCAAAGATAAAGAAATATCGGTTGAATGTGAAAATGGGCGAAATGATGATCTGAATGGCTACGATGATGCGATTAATGCAGAGAAATATGGCAGGTCAACACTGTCCCCAAATAATCATCGCCAGCAATGCATGACAATCCTCCAATAAATTTGATCTCACATGCTTGAGGGTCCAATGAGCTGGCGAGGATTGAAAATAAGCAGTGTTCGGCAACTGCTTCTCGAATATACAAACTATATCGGCGTGGCTCTCAACTTGATATTATAGAATGAGAGAAAACAGTTATAAACTGCGGGAGGCGAAAAATTGGTGAGCAAAGGTGTATCCGCGAGTATGATCAAATTCCATATCAAAGGGATATTCAATGCCAAAGTTCAATCTATTCGGCGGGAATGGTAATCCCAAGCGACATCGCCCAATTCAAAGCATCTGCGGAACAGTAATGATGCATTATTATTCCATGATTCGATAGTTTAACTTATTTGCTTTTCGAATGGTATCTTTGAGTTATCGAATGACTCGGTCAGACTTTTCCGAACTTGAAAATATGTTCGTTAAAGGTTATTTAGCCGATCAAAAAGACAACGATTCTTGATCCTGAGAAGAGGAAGAAAGATGAGTCGATACCGATATATTCGTTGGCGAAATTTGAGTATGAAATGTGAACAACAATTAGAAGAAGAGCATGCAATTCAACTACTGATGGGCAACATCGATGATAAGATGGCGCCTTATCTTTGCATGGCTTCAATTACCACATTTCAAGAGCTACTTGATAGGGTGGCTAAATTTGAAATTAAATTTATCGTTCGATGACAAGATAAATTCAAAAGCAAAAGCTCTGGGCAGAAGAAAGGTGAAACGCATTTCACCTCATGAAGGATCTGAGCGCGTTAGTCATCGCGTAGACAAAGAAAGGCTACACTATCGAAAAAATCAAGGACGGTCATTCAATCCTCCTGACGAGCTCATACTTGGAGGTAATGATGTACATGTTACGATGAAGGCGGCGGCAAAGCAAACAAAAGGCGAATGACTCAATAGACCTAAAAGAAAAGGCGAACAAGAGTATTCTTTTAAAGGGAAAGTGTTGGCTAAGTTATTTAACATGCACTCAAAGTAGGTCTCCAAGAGTGTAAAAGACACGAAAGAGGTGACAACGGATAATCTAACTATTATTATATCATCGTGGTCTTCGATCTGTTGAAGATTTATATATTCAAAGATTGGCTGAAGCGAAAATATAAAGCTGAATTCACATTGTCGGACGATGTATTGGTGCGTCAGAAGAAAGAATCCTAATCACCTCATCTCGTATTATCAAGCAATGATAAAGGCAAAAAGAAGCTGGTCGATGATGAAGGATGGCAAGTCACAGTCTCTAAAAAGGGTAAAATGTTGAAGCAATTGGAAGGCGTTCGGGTATTAGTGGAAATCACCACTTGAGCGTGAGTTGAGACAAAACCTAAGTTATGGGAAGGCTAGTTCATCTCACGAAAAGACGCCAAATCTGCAATGGAAGGCTAAGAAACCAAACCAAAAAAACAAATTAAATAAAAAAAAAAGAAGAAGCGATGCGCAAAATGTTACCACTACTGGATTATGCGTAACACAAAAGATCATCAATAATATGGAAGATTACATACAATGAGCGACTATCAGCTTGCGAGAATTCAAATCTTGGATCAAGCGGGGAAGAAGGCGAAGAACTTCTGAGTCTTGCTTGATGATGCATGAAGTTGATAGCTTTGAGAACTCTGTTTCCCAGATGAAGATGAATCGAGCTCACCATATCAACATAAAAAATAAAGTTAGGCGATTACGAATCTTATCATTAGGCAGGCGGCGGTCTTTGAAGCTGAGTCATCGAAGATTGGATGCAAATGAAGTAGCTCAATCTGGTTGAGAAGTGGTCGAGTCTACCATCTCAACAGAGGAAAGAGCCAATGAATAAAGATAAAGGAAAAGAAATTGAAGTCAATGAAAAGTTATCCCTAAGGATTCAAATAAGAAGCCTTCATCAAAAGGGATCGATTCTGATATTCTATCCATCTAAGGAAAAATTCGGTAGCAGTGTATCTGAAGCACTAATGTCGAAGATCTCGTAATACCTTAATTGAAGCTCTCAAAGAGGAAAATTTGAAGCATATTTTCTTTGAAGTCTAACGGAGACTGCATGTTCAAGAAGTCACATTTTGAAGATGATCTGCTGGGACTGCGAGCCTGATAAACCCTCATGTTACGGTGAAAGTGATGAAATGCCTCCTGCGGAATCTTATGAATTTGAGAACTTAGATGGTATCTCTGATGTACAACATCTGGACAGATAAAGTCATGGTTCAAGGTTTCAATGAGAAGGGACAAAAACTATCTGTCATTCGCCCTTCCTCTTAAATTTGGAGACCTCTACACGTAAGCTAAATTTCATGTGATCGATGCAGATACTTCATTCGTGAGCCCTTCTGCCCACCATGGTTTCATAAGTATGGCATTGTCCCATCTACATTGCATCAATGTATGAAATATACAAAGGATGGAGAAGAATGCCAAATTGTGGGTGACATGCAACCTTATGTGCATGAAATGAAGATTTATCAAGATGCCGCTATTTCCTTCCAGGGAATCAAAGCTAACAAAACAACTAAAGAAATCGCATCTACTTCAAAACCCATAAAAGAACAAGTTAAGAAGAAGGGAGAAGATAAAATGAATAAAGGAAAGGAGATTGTTCCAAATATTCCTGGGATATAAAGAACAAGTCCAAAATCAATAACACCGTCTCATCTAGGCAAAGGATATCAAGAAGAAGATGAATGTGTTCCTTTCTAAATCCAAAGGTCCATGACTCTTCGTAAAGCTCGAGAAGAACATCTCGATTATGAGTTGAATCGCTTTGAAGGTGCAATGCACCTACTTTAAAACAATCATAGATCCATCGCCAGGAGACTACACTGTAGTCACCTGCTCCTCAACATTTTAAAGAAATCACCCCTCGAGAAACTCACAAAGTCGAGGAACTGGTGACCTTCTATGTACCTCCTCCCTGAAAACACGCCGTGAAGCCCGCTTTTATAAACCAGGGTGTCAAGAAGAGGATCCTGATTGGGTAATGCAACTATCTGAAGAAGAAGAAGCTATGCCCACAAGGATACCAAAATATTACTCTCCAAAGATGCAAAACCTAATGCAAACATGGGTCCGAGTGAAGTAAGCAAAGGACTAAGCTCTTGAAATGATGTACCCAAAAGGTTCTCAAACCATTGGTAAGAGAAATAAACACACTACCAAAGGCCTTGGTTTTATCCAAGACAACGGTCCACAGAATATACCGTTACGTTATAACAGAATAAGTGAGAGTGATGATGAAGATGAGAATGTTCTTAATGTTACCTCACATAATGAAGAAGTAGAAGCTGACCGACCAAGAGCTTGAAGATGGTGGGAGAGGCCTACTATGGATGAACTTAAAGAAATTAATTTGGGAACTGAGGAGGATCCTCGCTCAACGTTCATCAGTGCTCTACTTCCTGAAGATAAAGTGGAAGAATTAAAACCTTGCTCGCGGAATTGTGGATTGCTTTGCCGGACATATGTAAAATGCCGTGCTTATCCCCGATATAGCGTTCACAAACCAGCAATTAAGCCGACAAGACCAATCAAGCAAGCCTCTAGCGAATGAGATTGAGGTTGAAGAACGTGTAATTGCGTAAAACCAAGAAGCATCATCGGTTTTATTCGAGAAGAAAAATACCGACCGATAGCTAATATTGTCCCCGTGAAAAGAAGAATGGTCGATTCAGATCAGACGATTTCGTGGATTTAAACAAAGCATGTCCAAAGGATGACTTTCCGCTTCATCGTAATCGTGGATAACACTTCAAACCACGACATGTTCTCATTTATGGATGGATCGCCGTTACAATCAATCAAGATGGCTCCCAAGATGAGAAACATACCTCATTCGTGACGCCAATTGGCATATATTGCTATATACGTCATGCCTTCTTCGGCCAAGAATGCCGAGCTACATACCAAAGGGCTATGACACGAATCTTTGATGAGTTGATTCATCAAAAGTAGAGTGCTATGTTGATCTCGCTGTCAAGAGTATAGATCGCAAAGATCATCTCGATGATTTAAGGATCGTCTTTGAAAGAATCGTAAAATATGATCTCAAGATGAATCCTCTCGCGCTTTGAGTTTCTTCTGAAAGTTCCTCGATATGTCAGGCCGTGAGGGATTGAAATCGATCCCAACAAAATCAAAGCGATTGTCGAAATGCCTCCTCCAAGGAGTCTTCGTCAACTTCGCCCCATAGGACATCTCGCATTCATTAGAAGATTTATATCAAATGCCGTGATGTCAATTTTGCAAAATTAATGAAGAAAGATACTCTTTCAAGTGGGATCTAAGAATGTCAAGAGGCCTTCGACAAGATGAAATATTTGAACCCACCCATTCTTGCCCCAATCCTGTGAAAGCTCTCATCTTGTACGCAAAGACTAAGAATCTCTAGTGCTTTGTCGCAAAGATAATGAGGAAGGAGAGAATGTTTCTATACTATATTACAAGACTAATAGAGTTAAGAGCCAATTGAGAAGCATTGTTTGACGCTAATTTTGCCAAAAGTTACGCCATTACATGCTATCTCATAAAATTACCCTTATCTCAAGGATCGATCCGCTGAAGTTCTTGATGACAAGACCAACGCTGATGTGTCGCCGCACGATAATCGCCCTTCTACAATTTGATATTACATATGTTCCTAGCGGACAAATTTCGGCAGATTTTTTTTCATCCCATCCCATTCATTGCTCAATGATGATCTTCCGATGAGCAAAATCATGCACATATATGAAAAAGAAAAGCAACAAATGTGGAATTGTATTTTGAAGCTTCCATTATACACTCAACCCTCAAATCTTCCAAAGGCTCGTCGGTCTGCCTCATTTGATCACACCGGTGGTATACGAGACATTCTTATAAATTAACTCAACCTAACCAACAACAACGGTAATATGAAGCTGTGGCGTTTTAGAGGAAGCCATTTCCATGGGAGTCCGAGACCGCAAATTTATGGCATTCTCAACTCGCCATCAATCAAGTGTCGCCTTTACAAAATCAACAAGCTTGAATTGGCCTACTATCACAAACGAAGTTCTCGAATTATGAAGCAAATTCCAAATGTCATTATGACTCGAGTCTCCAGAGTTGAAGAAGAAAGGACCGCTTAGCTAAATTAGCTAAAGAAATGGCAGTATGACGACGACACACTAATTACTACATGTCGAGTCCAGAGCCAATAAGTTTAAAATCCAAGAGGGTCATCAAACATAAATCGCCAGGTGCACCATGTTGTTCTTACACTCCCTTACAAATTTCTCAAAGTCAACAAGCTTCAAACCATTCGATGAAAGACTTCAACCTAAGCCAAAACACAATGAAATCCTTATAAGAAGAGGAAGACGAGACCCTTCGTCGACTACTTCAAGGAGCAAATTGCAAGTAAGTCGATACCGCACAACTCGAGAAAAGGCTTCACTATATGCTTATGTTGGCAATACTCAGATCGTAGATCCTTCAACGGGTCGCTATGTTTGGGAATAGAAGAAGCCAACAGTAATTGTTGAAATCCATCAAGGACTTTGGTGCACACCAATCAGTCCTAAAATGGCTTTCAAAATTAAAAGAATGATACTATCGCCGCATGGTAAAAGATTGTATCAATCACGCCAAGAGATGCCATGAATGCTGTCCATAACATAATTCATCGCCTCCAACCGCTGCATCCAACGACAAGATTCGGCCGCTTGAGTCGGGGATGTATAATCGACCATTGATCCGCCATCATCACCGGTCACCGCTTCATCTTAGCCACAATTATTTCTCCAAGTGGCCACCGCACCATTTAAAGAAGTTACAACAACAAGTGACTAACTTCTTTACCCACAATATCGTACATGATTTGGTGTACACTACAATCATTTCGATAACGTCACCTTCAAAAGCTTAAAGTTTATAAATTTGTCGATCGACATAAGATTGACGAGATATTCATTTATAATGAGAGAGCAAATGGTTTACCGAGGCATTTAATAAAACACTAAAATTGCAAAAAATTCTCACAAGAAATAAAAGGGAGTGGCATACCAAACTTGTGGAAGCTATGCTTACCGCACCACTTACAAAACTCCTACAAAGTCTACCCCTATGCACTAAGTGTGTTTGCCACCGGTTGAACTACCTTCGCCCGTAGAAATATTCAACAAAATCTCACCCAAGATGAGAATCTGATGGATACGCGCCGACGAGGTCGCCCAAGCTCAAAGAAAATCTAGAAGTCTATCGCGAATGTCCGAGCATTCGATCATACAAGACGCCTCGAAGCTTTTCAGAAGGAGAATCGGTCCGTGCCGAGAAGACCAATCATCCCTCATCGCAGAATTGGCAGAATTTGAACCTAATCGGGAAGGACCTTTGTTATTGAAAAGGTATATCAAGAGAGCCTATCACCGTGGACTTCAAAGGTGAAAGACCAATGCCGCCAATCAACTCGATTTAAAGAAATATTACACATGAAAGTGTGATCGACAAATCCTCGATTTGAAAATCTTATTTAAACACTTATGAAAATTTTCATTGAAATTCTCTCAGAACACAAGAACGCATTTAAAATAAATAAAAATCCTCAAGGGCATTTTTTTTTTTATAGTAAAGTATCCGCTCCTGTAAAGACATTTTCTTTCTCTTTCAACATCTGGAGATCCCCACATGCATACTCAAAATTATGTATTCAAATTCTCAAATTTAAAAGTCTTATCGACCAAAGAAGAAAATTTCAAGTCAAACTTCAACAAACCAAGGATATACATTTATCATCCCACTTCAAATCTAAAGGCTCGTGTATAAGGTCAACACGCCAAAATACTGTCGAAGTCGCCGACAGTTCTTACTCAACACGCCACAAAGGTCGTAGTAAGAGATCCCCATCTCGGATAAAATCCTTCATCAATTGCTCAAGTCCACCACTCAAGGGTGTATAGTCTGATTCAACACGCCAAAATGGCCGAAGTCAACAGATCTCATACTCAACACGCCACAAAGGTAGTAGTAGTGATCCTCCTACTTCGCTCAAAGACAAGAGCATCCAAATCCCCAAATCTCTCCAACTTGGTGAGTTCAAGTGACCCGACCGGGAAATTATCCCTATTGGTCGTAAGTGTCATCTTTCAAAATTCTACAACAAACAAAGATATCCTTACGAAGTAAGCCGAAGTTTAAATCAAATACAAACGTAAAATCTCAACTCCTTCAAAAGTCTATCAAAGCGAAGCAAAGATCAAGGAAATTCTTCTTCAAGAAGTCCAATCAAAGCAAAAAAGTGAGGACCAGCTATCCCAATGTTGATGCTAAATGTCAATCCAATGGAGTTTTGTCATCAAGAGGTTCATTACATGTGCAAAGCACGATCGATGACTCTGCCATTGATCCAACACAAGCTCAGAGTCGCCGTGCATTTATCCTTCTACAAGCCCGAAAAGGTAGGTAAAGGTGTAATTTCGTGATCGACAAATCTCCAGATGATTCGTGGACTTTCTCCATCAACCGCAAGGCATGAAGCCGTGATAAAAGGAGGCATGATAATCCTCGAGATGAAATCTTCAACAAGTCCGTCAAAGCACAAAGCATAGGACCGAAGACATTTCTATCTCATCAACTCCATCAAGTCCGTCAAGGCACAAAGCCAGGACAGGAGGAAAATGCAAATCCAAAAGTTCGAGATGAAATCTTCAACAAGTCCACTAAAGCACAAAGCGTGACCAAGACATTCTCATCTCATCACTCCATCAAGTCCACCAAGGCACGGCCGGACAGAGGAAAATACAAATTTCAAATTTCGAGATGAATCTTCAACAAGTCTCACAAAGCACAGCATGTGACCAAGATGTTCATCAATAAATCATCAACTCCATCAAGCCCGCCAAGGCACAAAGCGTGAGGAGAAAATATAAATTTCAAACTTAAGAGGAAATCTTCACAAGTCCGCCAAGCACAAAAGCATTGGACTAACGATAAATACCATTCACAAGCTATTGCAATGAACCGATGAAATGCAAATGCTTCCAACCCGAGTTATACTCACTTCTATCAAAGGCAACGATCGTATTATCGAGTTGTAGAAACTACAACTTCGGACATCCAAGCAAATCTCTTGGAGATCCGTGTCATCTAGGTATAACAAACACGGCCCGCCTACGCGCCACATGTTTGTTGGGCATTGTTGACCTACAACTATGTGCCATTTAAATTAAAATACGAGTTTTAAAAATCAACCGATCAAATTGCTTTACGGACGATTCGACGCTAATGCGATTAAAGAAATCGTAAAATCAATTAAGGATCGACGGATAATTAAAATCAAATTATCATGAAATTGGCGATATCAAGTCGAAGCTCGACGACGCCTAAACGACCTCCGCTTCGCAAAATAAATCGCCGTGCCGCCAAACATCGAACCTATCAAACGACGCCTCGAATCGCAAAGTATGCGCAGGGTCGAATTAAGCGACGGCGACAATTTGACCAATTTCATCTCGACTGCCGACGCGTCCGGTCAGCCTCCGATCAATAAATTGATCGGCCGCTTTACCCCTTAAATCCCCTCAATCCCTACGCTCGCCGACCAATCGGAGGGAGTCCAAAGGCGAAGCGAGGCGTTGACCCTCTCATTCACGCGTTCTCCTCTCTCGCTCTCGGTCTCCCGCTCGACTGAAGCTCACGCCCTCGACTCTCCCTCTCGGTACTGCTCTCGGTCTCAGCTCTCATTTGAAGCTTCAGTTCTCCTCTCCGCTCTCGGCGTTCTCCCTTCTCGTAGAAGCTCTGTTCACTCTGGGTCCGTCGAGCTAGACTGGAAGCGACTCCTCCTGCATGCAGAAGGAACTCTCGTTCTCACAGGCTGCTCTCGGCTCTTCTCCCTCTCGCGATTCTTCCTTCCTCTCCTCGTCCAGTCATACGGTGAAGAGCAGAAGCGGGATCATGAGCACTTAGCCGAACCCAACCGGTAGAAACCCCTTTTCCTCCTTTCCTCTTAGCATTGAAACCTCAGGGTTGTTTCTCTCTAACCTAGCTTGTTTTATGCATTTGAGCTTCTTTGGAAGTTAGGGTTTTTTTGAATATGCTATATCTTATGCTTGGGATTATCTAAGAGTTTCCTTTAGGGATTTGGGATGATGTATGGCCCAAATCTCATTTTATTCTATTATCATGGATTTTATGGTGTTTATCTTGCTGAAAATGTTTTGGGATAATGTATGGCCCAACCATTTTTTCTTGCTTCTTTGTTTCTATAGATTTCATTTGTTCATCTTGCTCAAAATCGGTTTCTACGGAGAAATGGTACATATTATGCCTCTTGCACATGATTGGGTTGAAATCTAAAATTAAAAGGGGTTTTCAAATTATTGCGTGGCTTAAATCCACAGGCCTAATATCATGATGCTTGCATGCTATGGATGTCTATGCATTTATCTTCTTGAAATCAAGTGGAAGTTGTATTGTTTCATTAGTTAGTAAGTATGTTGCTTGCTGAAAAATTTCGCATATGGGAAATTGCTGAAATTGGTTTTAGCTAAGAAATTAGATCATTTTGTTGTCTAAAATGATGCAACTGAAAAATTCTGCAACATTTCTCTTGCTGAAATTTTCTTTTAAGGAAAATGAATTAATTTGTTGTAAAGGCATAAGCATGCTGAAAAATTTCTTTTCTCTAAGGGAATCAATCATTTCTTTGTTTAATGGGCATAAGCATCTGAAAATATTTCTATCTAAGGGAAAGTTGCTAGCTTGTTTTCTAAAGGCATAAGCATGCTGAAAACATTTCTACTAAGGGAAAATTGTTAGCTTGTTGTCTAAAGGCCATGCTTGCTGAAAAATTTCTTTTCTCTAAGGGAATCAATCATTTTGTTATTTAGTGGCCAAGATGTTTGCTGAAAATATTCTCCCCTGGGGAATCGATCATTTGTTATTTGATGAGTATAAGGCTTGCTAAACTTTCTTATCTAAGGGAGAAATCAATTAACTTGCTATTTGAATGTTTCAAATGCAAAATTTGAAATAGTGATGAAAATGGCTATAGCGGAATCTTTTCTTGTTTAAATATGTATGCAAGTATATACATATGCAAGCGAGTTTGAAATATCTTTGTAAATGCCGTTCGTTGTTCGTCGTGGGGAAACTTTATGATAAGACTGTTCACGTTGTTCCAGCGTGGCGGAAATATCTTATATAGACCGTTCGTTGTTCCGTCGGCGGGAAACTTGTGATAAGTACTGTTCGCGTTGTTCCGGCGTGGCGGGGAAAATATCTTTCTTTATGCCGTTCACATTGTTCCGTCGGCGGAAACTTTAATGATAATGTTCCGCGTTGTTCCAGTGGCGGGGAAATATCTTTCTTATAAGTACCCGTTCACATTGTTCCAATGCGGCGGGGAAACTTATGATAAGTACCTGTTCACGTTGTTCCGGCGTGGCGAAATATCTTTCTTATAAGTACCGTTCACATTGTTCCGTCGGCGGGGCTTTAATGATAAGTACGCGTTGTTCCATTGGCGGATCTCATAAACGTTCACATTGTTCGTCGTGAAACTAAGTACGCGTTCGTTGTTCCGCGTGGCGAAATATCTTTCTTATAAGTGCCGTTCGCGTTGTTCGTCGGTGGGAAACTGATAAAATGCGTTGTTGTTCCAGCGTGGCGGAAATCTTTCTTATAAGTACCCGTTCACATTGTTCCAATCGGCGGGAAACTTGTGATAATGCGTTCACGTTGTTCCGGCGTGGCGGGGAAATATCTTCTTATAAGTACTTGCTCGCGTTGTTCGGCAACGAGAAATCTCTCGTATTATCGCACCATGCCTTTCTTGGCGTGGTGGAAATAAACTTTTCGGTACCGACCCATGCCTCTTGGCGTGGTGGGAAAACTTAGTCTCGGCTTAAGAGGATGGCGAGGCTGGAAATTTTAAAAAAAAAGGGGAAAGGTAAAAAATGCAAGTATTTTTATGTGCATATCTTTATGTGTTTTTCCTTTATGTCATATGACTATCACAATTATTCATGCTTAGTTTGATGAATATTGAATCCTTACTACATGCTTAACATGTGTATGAAGTGTAGCAAATAGAATACAAATGGATGCTTATGCTTGTGACATGTATTCGTTGATACTTTGGTTCTAATACCTACTTAGGATATCTTTATTAGGCATGCTTAGAACACATGCTTAAATACATGTTTAACATGTTATCTTTTACTCATATGTCCATTTTATTGGTCTACATGATTATAGAAACATAAAAAAGAAAGGGGTATATCAAGGGAAGACACATGAAATGAAACATTTTGACATGACATCCATAAAATACCAAAAAATGGAAAGTTGTTAAAGAAGAGAAGGGTAAAACTTACAAATCTTTATATCAGCTCTCTTATAAGAGAGAACTCAAACTTGTGAAACCAGGGAGAGAGGAAAGAAATGAGAATAGGAAGTGTGTAAGGATTTTATGAGAAGAATTCCTCTTATTTATAGATTTTCTAGCCTCCTCTTTTTTTTCATCATGTATCATCTTGACACATAAGGTCTTGTCATAAATTGCATGCAAGGGAAATCTAAGGTGATGCCACTTGTCATGTTTGCGTGCATGGACATGTGGCATGCCCTGTCTCCTTATCCTTTCCTGAAAGGAAAATAAAGTCTTTCATCCTTAATAAATTTAATGGGTTTGTGTTCCCCACTTGTGAGTTTGCATGTGAGGAGGTGGATTTTAATTAATCCACTGCCTCTTAAATGAAATATGACATCTACTCATATTTTTATATTCCCTTTCCCTTTTGAGAAATAAATGGTATGGTATATGGACGTATGGCTCTAAATCGATTATTTTCAGCTTTATGTGATTTTATCATAAAGAGAGGTATTAGAAATCAAATACTGGCGTTTAGGCATTACCTTATGATCGTATGGTATAAATCGATTATTTTTTAGCCTTTATGTTGGTGATTTGCAACATAAGAGATTCAAATCAAATTCTGCTTTATTTTAGGCATTCCTTCTTTATGATCGTATGGGTCTAAATCAATTATTTTCAGCCCTTTATGTTGGTGATTTGCAATATAAAGAAAGGGTTTCAAATCAAATCTAAACTCATTTCATTTCAATGATTGATCATATGAGCATTCAAAATAATTATTTGCTTTATGTTGGTGATTTGTATAAAAGAGAGATTGTGGCAAAACAAACCTTTATTTATTTTGGGTCTATCACCTTATATATTTGATCAAATAAACTTAAAATAATTTATTTCAGTACTATCTGCTTTTGATTGTGACATAAAGGGGGCTTTTGGCCAAAATAATATCATATCATATTTTAAAACAGATCTTCATCGGTTTGGTCTTGACGGTATTAACAAAACCAAAAATCATTGAAATTTAAACTTCAATCGAACTTACATTTATTAGCATTCAATAATACTGACATTTTAAAGAGCAGATATTGTATGTATGTTGAAGTGTTAAACAATAGGGACGTGAAGTTAGGTATAAAAAAAAAAAAAAAACAATCTTCCGGTTTGGTCTTGTGGTCGGTTAACAAAACCTAAAATCTCTCAAAACATGCTTGCATTCTGATCATGTCAAATCAAAAAGAATAGATCTTCCTTAGGTTTGGTCTTGGGGTCAGTTAACAAAACCAAAATCTGAAATTTAAACTCAATGACATTTATTTAGACATTCTGTAATACAACATTTTGAAAACAGATATTGTATGTATGTTGAAGTGTTAACAATAGGACATGTGCAGTTAGGTATAAAACAAAAAAAAAAAAAGAACAAATCTCTTCGGTTTGGTCTTGAATGGGTCAGGAGTTAAACAAAATCTCATCAAAAATGCATTCTGATAATGTCAAATAAAAGATCTTTCCCGGTTTGGTCTTGGGGGTCAAAACAAAAAATCAAAATTTGGCATGAAACTTCATTAGGCATCTTAATGTCAAATTTTGAAAACAGAATCCATATGCATGTTGGAGTAATTCTAAGTCAAATAAAAACGAATACATAATCGGTTTGGTCTTGGACAGAATTAGTTATAACCTAAAATTTGATATTATAAAATTTCAAATTAATAATATCGGAATACGTCATATACTGAAAGATTAACATAAATTAAAATTCAAATCTTAGAAAGAAAAGTCCCCGATCCTCATGTTACTAGAGTGGACAGGTTTTGAAGGATTATACTTGAGATGATGAATTTAGACCGATCCTCTAGCGGGCCAGTGACAATCTATCGATTGATATTACATGTCGAGAAGGGTAATTATAATTAAGATTTCAATGATAAATGATCATATATTCAAATCGAAAATCAATCATAAAATGATCAAAATTGAAAATAACAAAAATAAAATAAATGAAATTAATTATTAAAAAACTAAAAAATTAAAAAAATAAAATTAATTCACCTCCGATTGTTTGTCTTGGTGACAAATTAAGAAAACTTTGCTTTCTTGAAGCGATGTCAAATTAAATACATAATACCTTGTTTCAAATATTAAAGCGTGGGGCGTGGCGTGTCCTCTGCGTGGTTTTCTTGCGATATGGCACCATAAATGGCGGTTCTGACCCTGGCCGGTGGTTAGCCTGATATGCAAATTACGGTCGGCGGCCAGTATGTTCACGGCTTTGCTCTTTGGGTGAAATGTAGAATGTATTTGGTTGGGCAAAAACTATGTTAGCTAAGGTTGACTTATATTTGTCCAAACTCCACCAGTCTCTGAGGACACGCGGGCGGCGTAACTTGTGTTCTTGACAAGGATCGCGGTCGGGTTGGGTCATTACCTCCTCATTAGCGGACCGGGGACGCGGCGGGATGTGACCATGGGATCTTGATGAGCGTCATCGTTCCCCACAAAAAAGTTTTAAGTTAAAATAATAAATTTCATAAGTTCTCCCTCATCCGATTATATACTGTTAACTGCGATTCATTATTTTGTCGAAAGTGCTCTCGGTATTGGGAGGGGGTAACTATAGGGCTTTATAGAAACGAATCAGGTATAAAAGTTCTCTCACCAAATGAGCGAAATCTCAGGTAGTGTCTTATCTACTATTCATTACGAAATTATCACCGACACTTAAACAATCTTTCCTTTTTTTTCGAAGATGTGGTGCGAATTTTCGGATCCCACATGTTCATATAAAGCAAATTGTTCATTAGGGAAGATCATTGAATCAGCAAAAATAGGAAATAAATAAAATAAAATAAAATCCAAACAAACAACAAGCACTTATCTCACTACTTGAGGTCAATTAAGTCATCACTCAAATGATGTAAGGCATGATGATTTTATCATCACATGTAAGAAGCATCTTGAGCAAAATAGTAAAAATACAACTATGTAGCCAGTCCTATAAAAAATAGTTTTGTTTCATTCCAACCTCTTTACAATCATATATAATTTTTTTATTATTACAAAGAGCACTTTGATTCCCATCATGGAGTTAATTTTGGTCAAACTAGAGTTTATTGATATTGTCTACCACACTTTTTAAAGTTGGCCATATTCTTCTTCAAGAAAAATGAGCCTTTCTAAATGCTCCTGTTGGATTAAGAGAACTATAAAAGAAAATGGGTACACTCTATCATTTTTTGATGAGCTCCATAATAAGAAACATTTCTGCACAATTCATTAAAATGAAATAAAGATCAAATAGACAATAAAAAAAGTAACAACACACTTATGTTGTATTTGTATGCTTTTTTGGCTACTTTACTTTTCAGAGAACAACCACTATGTTTGGATACTAGCTTACTTAAAAAAAAAAATGTGGTGAAAAAATTGAGAATCAAAACTATTAAAATGTGGTGACTTAAAAAAATATTTGTACACAATAAACTTCTAAAAATTACAAAACACTTTATAAACATCTTTACAAAAAACTACAATACTACAGAACCTTGTTCTAAAATCCTTAAAAAAAGAATAGAAAAAAAATACTAATACAAAAGATTAACTATTGATAAGATTTTGACACATGTATGAATAATATTTGAGTTAAATATTTCTAAGCCACTTAAAGGTTGCTCAACTATCCACTAACTCATAGCCTATATTCAATAATCACAATCAATGTTGAAACCCTATGACTATGTCACCTATTCTCATGTAGCATACAATACACAATATTGTTGAAAATAATAAGTAATAATGTTAACCAAAAGAAAATAGTAAGTAGTAAATGTTAACCAAAAGAGATAATTCATTCCTTATTAACTCCACATCTATTCTAATCTCGATAAAATTTTCTTAATGATTAATGAGTGAATTAAATTAACAACATCCACATAAGAGCACTCGAACTAAGTAACACCACATGACAATAAATTAAGAGGTCTTTTTTTCTAAATTCTTCTTTGTTAAACAAGTAATAAAGCTCTTATTTTTTTCTATATTATCTTCTAATGCGATTAATTATATATTTATAACTTTTGAATCAACTATTAACCGTAGTTTTCCTTTTATAATGAAATAGATTAACACCTAAATATAAAACAGTCTTGATTTAAGCCAAATCATATAAAGTCTTGATGTCCCTTTGCGCGTTGATCTCTTCTATGTTGTTTTGTGGCACATCATATTTCATTCTTGGAGGCACTTTCATAATGAGTTAGTGTCAGACATGTCAGTCTAATGAAAACTTTGTCTGAGATCTTTTGGGCAAATAAATAGTTTTTACTTCAAAGTGTATGCAACAACAATATGGAAGATGTCTGATAAAAGGTAGTCAAAACTACTGGAGCCACCGATGATCACAATACAACTTATCCCATACATAGATTCTATTTTATTTTATTTGCTCAATTAGCTGGTAAATTCAAACATCTCTTATGGGTTCTGTTGCATAGTCCAAATATACTCACAGTAAAAGCATTCAAAGCTAGAGAAAATGTAAAATAGAACATAATATTCTTCTGGCTACATGGGATATCCTGAAGCTGAGTTGAACTTTAGTTGTATATTCTTTTCAGTGATAAAGAGCTAATAGACTGTTTATCATCCATAATGCTATTGTTACAATCACTGAAAAAAATACTTAATTATCTTTCATTACAGATATGTAGTTCCACTTTATTCTAAAGACAAACAATATGGATAACATTTACGAGAAAGTTTCAACAAGAATTTAAAGAACCATTGGTAACTGAACAACTTAAGCTATCAGGGAAGATGATAATATTCTATCTTATCTGTTCAGACCCAGTCGTTAATTAGCAGTGAAATTGAAACATCTCCAATGGGCTATACTATGCTTAAATAGTCAAACAAATGATTTCCAAAATTAAGAAACTAAAATAGGCATGGCTTCTTCAAGCTCATCTTTCTAGATTCTCAACTCGGTCCTTGTAATTTTCTACTAGGTTTCCTATTTATATAATCTCACATGCAAGTCTTGGACTGATGTTAACAGTTCAATCTCCATCAAGTCCACATGCAGGAAACATATAAATCTAATACCAATTTGAATTATTCCAAGAAGAAGACAATGACCAGCGTCAACCACTTCGACGGCCCTTTAATTCCTTTTTTTATTGATTCAATAAACAACAAAATGGAACTAAATTAAATAGTAATCCAAACAATACCTGCAAACTTCTCTGATTAAGAGCCTTCACCGCCACCGTAATCCTGCCGCTCTTCTCATCCAAAGGCTTAATGAATCCCTTATAAACGCTCCCAAACCCTCCTTCTCCGATCTTCAGCGTCCGATTGAAATCATTAGTCGCGCTCCGTAGCTCAGCGAGCTCAAAAACGCGGAGGGCACTAGCTTTCTCCTCGAACATGGCCGAGATGCTCGGCTGTGACGAAGTCGAAACCGAGGACTTGCTTGCCTGCTTACCGCCGGCCGAATCATACGACCGGCTGGTTTCGTAATTGGAAGACGAAGTTGTCGCAGTGGAAACAGCTGGGGCTTCCGATCCCGACTTTCTCTGCTTCTTCCTCTTCGGCTTCGGCTTCAAGCCGAAACACCCCATCCTCGCACAAAAAGGGGTTCGCTTTTGAGCGATCTTCTACTCTGCTGCGCGCATTCAGCCAACAAAGATGAAACTATGAAACCAACTGGAGCCAACAAAGATGGAGCTTTGAAAATTGGAAAATTAAGGGGAGAGAGGAAACTGGAAAGACAGAGGATGCAATAACAAAGAGAGAGAGAGAGAGAGAAGGAGATTTGTGGAAGAATCTATAAGTAAGAAAAGTTTTCCAAAGAGAAATCTGGGGACGAGAACTGAGGAAAACGATTGCGTTTCCTAGTTTCCGTCGAACAGTTTGTTCTCCATTTCACATCTTAATATTATTCTAGGATGGCGAAGAGGACTTCACTGAAGACCGCAGGTATTTATAATATATATACTATTAAAAATAATTTGTATTTCTTTCCTAGTACATAATTGTTGATATAGAATACTAATAAGCATGTTAGTCACTTATATTAAAGAAATTTTAATACCCTTTAAGTATAATGAAGCTGAACTCGATCTTAAATTAAGATGCTTTCTGGTGTACTAATTATACTTTTATTATAAAATCTAAGTTAAATGTATTTGCAGAGAACATTCTTAAGAAATTACACTAATGGGATAAAATCATGAAACTTTTAAGCCAAAGTGAATAGCATCTCAATGATTGAGAGTTTCCATTTTTACAATATAATTGGAAGATCCACATTATTGATGCAACAAAGCATATGTTAGGCATATATCTTATGTGAATAATGTGACATTTTGGGTTGTAGTAAAGATATGGCATTTAACATAGAATGACAGATACTACATGCATTAAATTTAATTTTATTGATAACATATATTATCATAAGCACTACTAAGTATCTCTTAAGCATGTCAACATTTCATTATGTGCACATATTTTACTATATTTTGTTATGAAGTAGATTGTATGCTTCATAAAAATATATCAAAGATTTTTTAAGTTTTCGACTTAGCATGATCAAATAACAATAGGCCGATAATATTTAAGATTGTCAAACGAGCTTCTTATTTATTATTGATATTACCTGATGGCCTACTGGCCCTTGGTGGTCAGTTATATAAGTTTATAGTTAGATTCCACCCTTCTCAAACAAGATGATTAACCATGTCTCAATCACTCCAAATCGCTTTTAGGCTTCACTCCAAATCGCTTTAGGCTAACTCAAGCCTACTCATGCATGAACCTTATTTGGTCTTTTAGAGTTTCATTATGATCCAATGAACTAATTAAGGGATATTAATACATTGATTCAATGAAATTGAGCTAAATAAAACTCTTCTTCAACATTTACATGCCTTTTAAGAACAAAATATTAGCATATCTTGACAACAAAAAAGTTTAATTATATTAGATTTTAAGATATAGATAATACAATAGTTAATTGATTAATTAAAGAGATGATAATTTTTACAATCCTGATCATTCATTGTCATAAAAATCAATTTGTGTTATTTATATACAAAATATATATACATATCTATCCTCTAAATTTTTATTTTTATTTAAATAAATAGCACTCAAATTTCTATTATTACATCAAAGTTTATGTCATCATTAACTTTCAAAATTAAATGCATATTTTTATATATAGAAAAAGAGTCATTTTTCTAACTATTAAACTTTATGGGTTAGGATGTAAATGCATAAGAATTGTGTGATATGTATGCAAAAAAATTTATTTTTGAAAGCCCATATACTACTTATATATTTAAATATGTACAACATAAACTTTTATTTTTCACTTAAATAACACTCAAATCTCTATTATTATATAAAAATAATACTATCATTACTTTTTAAAGTCAATGTACTTTTTTATGCATAAAAAAAGATTAGTTCTTCTAAATCTCAAATTTTATGAATTAGATATGTAAATGCATAAGAATTGTGTGCTATATATGCAAAATTTCCTTTCTTCTCAATCTATTTTGTTGTGTGATCCACAATAATCTCTCATGCACATGAGTTTTAAACATAGTTAATTCATAACACTTTTTATTTCTTTGTACTCTTTTTTCACTTGCCACTCTAATACTATATAATGAAATCTTGTGTATGCATGTGTGTGATAATTTGATAAATATTTTGTTTTATTTGATTTTTTAAAATTTTTATAATTATTATATTAGTTTTAATACATAATTTGAAGTTTAATATATTAACAATATATTAAGAATACAATTAAAGCCCAAATTTTATTCACTCCAATGATTTCTTATCTTAATATTATTTCTCATAAACATCTTGTTATGAATTTGTGAGATTTAAAAATTTAGGCCAAATTAGTTACCACTAAACTTTCAATAATGGCATAAATTTCAATTTCTTACTTCAATTTATGAATCCAGTTTTTCAAAATTATTAAGATTTGATGCATATTTTTCATGTTCTCAAGCTTTCAACAAAATAATAAATAATTACTTTAATTCAATATTAATGTGGCACTACAATACCATGATAGATTAGCTCAAATATTTATTTTGTATATAGAATTATTGTTACATATGAAATTAAAAATTAATCTTCAATGTCATATGTAACATTAATTCAAGATAATTAAATATTTAACTTAATTTAATTAAATAATTATATAAGAAAATATAAATAGATTTTTTTAGTGTGTGAAGCTTTTATTAAATTAATTTAATTTGTATTCAATGAAAAGAAATTTCTTAATAAAAATTAAATTATAATTTCTCTAATATCATGAGTATGCATAATATATTTTACAATATATCAATATTTTATTAATTTAAAATTATTCACACAATTGAACCATTAAAAAAAATCATAGATTATGTATTTTTTGTTGCCTCTCTAATGTATTTTTTCTTCTATTTTCTTAAAGATAAATATTATTCTTATCACACTATTATTTTACATCAATCAGTATTATTTTATAAATTATTTATTATTTATTTTAATAATATACAATGTAGATTTATGAATTTTTACTTTTACAAATGTATGATTAAATTAAGTCATATATATATATATATATATATATATATATATATATTGATATTCTTATTTACAATTTGTAATAGCATTCTTTTATAAATATGCATTTTGAAATTCTTACATATTTATTGATAATTTTTTATATTTATTTTTTCTAAATTTGAGAAAAAGTATAAATATAATTAAGGCTAACTTGGACTTTAAAAATACTTCAATCGATCACCTTAATATGATATAATGGATGCAATATTCTTCGATCACAAATTACAAACTTTTAAGAGATATAAAATTTACGTAAACTTTGTAATAACTTATTAGCACTTAGATCACGCAACATAATTACATAATTTTGATTTAATAATCTCTATTTAATTTGACAATATGATATAAATAAATTACTTTTTAGTCTTACACATTAAATAGTGTGGATGATTTTTTTTAATAATCATCTTTACATCTTATTTAACTTAAATAAGAATATTATATTTAACTTATTCACTTATTAGTCCCATATAAATTATGTTATATAATTAACTATAAAAATTATCAATTTTTCAATCTACTTCTCACTCTTGCTCGCCAATCTTGCCAAGAAATTATTCATCATTTTCTTCTTATTTTTTCTTTAATTATGATAACATTTAGATTGCAATCAAATTGTCTCTCCAACATTTTAAATTATTTCCTTTTATAGATATATTTTTATAAATATTTTGAAAAAAATTTATGAAAGTGACTATTATATCTTATTGATCTACTTTCATTTTATTATATAACCTTTTAGTTTTATTCATTTGCTTTTTATGATTTCAATCATAAACTACATTGTATAACAACCATCATAAGTTTGTAAATACTTAAAAAAAACTAATTAATGAAATATATATATAATTAATGTGAAATTAATTTGATTTTCTAATTTTAATTATAAACATACCATATGCAACAACAATTTTGATTTTTCAATTGCTTGAAAAAATTAATTATTGAAATATATATATATATATATATATATATATATATATATATATATATATTAATATAAAAATTAAATACAAAATATCATTATAAAACACATATATATAATATTTTTACATAAATCAAACATTAAAGCATTAATTCATGGAAGAATTATATACCTAAGAAGAATATTTTATATATTTTCTTAATAATCTCTACAAAATAATTATGCATACACCAAATGCTTCAATAATAAATTTAAGAGAACATAGACTAATGTTATAAACTCTTATTTCATAATTATTTAATATATTTTTAATGAATTGTTCAAAATAATAAGCTCAAATTTCTCTTTATATAAAATTTATATATTGGTAAATATTTTATTGAATTATAACTTTCTATATTATTATTATTTTGAATTTTATTAGATCTTATCTTCGTGTATCAAAAATTATCCAACACACAAGCTATACAACTTATAAAAAAAGGAAACCATTATAACTTTCTTATGTCAAAGATAAATCGCTTATTAGAATTTAAAAATAATATTCGAGTGTAAAAATACAATAAACTAACCCAAGGGAGAAGTTTCCCAAAAAAGCGAATGATCTTCCTAGCAACCTCTGATTTTAATTAAGAATTTTATTAGGATAGATCTTCTTTAAACCAAAATTATCCAACACACAAGCGGGATATGAACACTATAAAAAAAAAAACAATCTACCAGAACTTTCATATGTGTAAGACATTTATTAAAGATAATGTAATATTCAAATTGAAAAATACAAACTCAACCCAAGGGAGAAGTTTATTTAGAACTTTTAGCAATTTAATCTTCGGAGAAAGGAGATCTTTTTCTATATCTCTAAAAGTTATCTTAGACTTCAGGATTATTTGATCACATCGATTTTGAGTTCTCAAATCGATTTGGTCCCCGGTGAGAATATAATTTATAGATTTTGGAGTAGAATTAAAAACTCAACCAAATCATCATGATCATGAAAATGATCCGTGCCTTAATGATGTCGAATTGGGTGATCTTGGATTCGTTGGATTCGCCTTGAATCATAATTATAAATGTGACCATTTAATCAGATCCATTTTCATGCAAGCTTGATCCAAATCTCACTAATTTTGATGTTATGTTCTCATCGATGGTTTGTAAGTTTGATGAAATCGATTAGATCAAGATTTAAAATGCCAGATCTGATCGATTAATTTTAGGATGTAATTATGAATTTAAAGATATTTACTTATTCCAATATCAATTATAGCAATCCTTCTAAAAGGCTAATAATTTTGATCATATTTAAACAAAAAAAAAAAAACTATATTTATAATTTTCTATATTCCCCAACATTAAACTATTAGTTGTGCAAATTAAAAGTGGATCATCTCCTAAACTTATTAGTGAATTATAATCAACAATAAATTTTATTAAATTAATTTGGTATTGAATATAATAAAATAATAATAATTGTATTTAATTTCATAATTTCTACATTATTTATTTTACATGTTAATACCAAGTTTTAAAATATATGAAATTATTCTTATAGTTTAACACTTTAAATAGTTAAATAGAATTCATGTATTCTATATCTTTCTTTATATCTCTTTAATGCACTTATCTTTATATCTTTTTTCAATAAAGTTATTATTCTTGTCAAATTGTTGATTTTACATCAATTAGTTTTGCACTTAGCAAATTAAGTTTTAAATTTTATTATAATTGATATGGCACTTAAAATATCACTAATCAAAGTATGAATCTTGATGTCAAAAGTGTTGATCAAGTTGAAACTCAGATCACTTAAAATATCATTGAAACTTTGAGATATCAATTAAATCCCTAAATGGCTATTAAATAGAGAGTTTATAATAAATTCTCGTTTTGCCGGATCTAACAAGCCAAGATCTCATAATTCGACTTCAAATGCTTAAAATACATCAAATGATCAAAGGAATCATTTTGAACCGTCCAGGGGAATGGTTCGATTTTGCATTTATAGGAACTCCTCCAATCTATAAATAGCCCTCATTCCTCATGAAGGAAGGGACAAGCAAGAGAGAGGAGAAAGCTCTAAAGCTTGAAGATCCAAGCACAATCGCCACCACTGACGCCAACCACCGGCCACCGCCGCCATGGAATCCTCGCCATCACAATCTCTCTCCATTATGATGACATTCATCATCCCGATGTCCTCACCGCTCAACATCATCTACCATTAGCAATCTACCATTCAACGTTACATAGTTGTCGTTTTCTCTCATATGAACTGTAATCATATCGAAGATTGTGTACTCAAATAGATACATAGTGAAAGATTTTACAGCCGTGCCTCTTTATTTTCCCATAAAATTCTCCAGCTTGTTCACTTTTAAATACGTGTGTGTGAATTTCACAACAAAGTTAACAAACTTTCACTCTTTAACTAGTCAGTTTAAACCATTTTGACACCGTCAGGGAAAAGAATCCTTCAATCTCTGTGAACATTTATGACCAACACTAAGTAACCAGCCTCCCGCCCAACTCCCATCACTCTAAACTAACTCAAACCTGACATAAGCTTCGCCACTCATAGATGACCCGTCGCTCGAGAATCTCAAGATCGCGTCCTAATGGAAGAGTCTCAAAATGAGATGATCCGACTTTTCGAGAACACAATGGAACTACCACTTAAACAACATCTCCCCAAGATCATCGTGGGAGGTCAAAATGTTAATCTCTTGCTAAAGTTCTCGATAGAGCGGATCATCTCGACACTGGTTTACTCATCCACCACGGAACTCAACCCACCGTGAAATCCAATAATTATGTAACTGACATATTCTCATCTGACCTCACTCTTCATGTTATAGAAAATTACGACGCTTAATGCAAGACAAATTTCACCTTTAAATCATCTTCCCTCTCATCGTATGAATCCTCACCTAGTTATTCTTCAACATCCTATTCGGGTTTCAAGATTCAGCATTGATTTCATGATCGACCAATATGAACACATTGACCATGATTATCATGCATATTCAGAAGCTCAAATGTCGGGTCTTTTCGTACCTCAAAGCAAGCTCGACTTGGTGCTACTCTTCAAGGGATCCATCCGTACCTTTGATAACTCGCCAAGATGTGAATAGTTCATTGCAAATAGAGGATCATTAAGATTCCTCCCATCTCTAGTATTTTATCAAATGAGGGTGAATCACTTAAGGAATATTTTCAGAGGTTCTCCTTAGAAGCTCGCCAAATATCTGGAGTAGACTTAGAAGGAGTAATATTGATCATTCCATCACTTTTAATGACTCAGACTTAGAAGGAGTCCATGTTTCTCATCAAGATCCACTTGTCATCAGCATAGGGATCAGTGACCCATGCTATAATGTTAAGAGAATTTTGATTGACAATAGAAGTTCTGTTGAGTCTTGTTTTACTCACATTTCTTAGATGGGTGATTAGGAAAACTTCAACTTAGATCATTATACGGGTTTAATAACGCCTGTGCGAGGGGACAATCACCCTTCCTGTTCTTGGTGAATTTTCTCGATAAGTGACTCATCTAATCCAATTCATGGTGGTCAAGTCGATTTAAAGATATAAATTATCTTTGGAAGGCCCCTCCAATCAATTTTGGTGCGACTTCAATATCTCATCTCAAGATGAAATTTTAACCCCGTTGGAGTTGGGGTCTCGTGAAAATCATGTGATAAAGACAATCAACCACGTGACCTTCTGCATCGAATATTTTAATTTTCGTGATGAAGAAGTATCCCGGAAAGCTTCCCTTGTCGAAAACTTGCTCTATGTTGCATTATCAGATGACCAACCATTACGAATAGTGCAAGTTGGATCTCTACTCTATCTAACAAAGGGAAAATGCATAGACTTCTTACAAAAATCAAGACATCTTCGAAATTATTGTTCATATGGTTAATTATCACTTAAGTTAAGAAGGTAATTAGAGCTTAATCAATTAAAATTTTCAATTAATCAACCAAAAAATCTTAAGAAAATTAGGAGAGACAGAGGCCATCTCCCTAAATAATATCAGAAAATTTGAAGTTTATTGGTTAATTAACTAAGGATTAATTAAGGTAATTAATTTTTTAATTAAACCTTAATTAAGCCCAAATTATTATTCAAAGTCATTCAAGAATAAGTTTAATAGATTCCCCTCTGAAGTACCTTTAAAATGAGCTTTTGTTTATATTTTTTGGATTTTTTTACAATTAGTTATGAATTATAGAAGTTTCAACCTTAAAAAACTATTAAATTAACCTTAATTAAGCCTAATCCGTCACATGGCACTAACGCGCACTTTCCACGCGTGGATTGACTATTTAAGTAGTCACATCTGCGAATGACTCGGATGGCTGTAGAACGCTCTTTCCCAAGAGTCATTCGGTTGACCACGATCAAACTCGTGGTAAAAGAGGATTAATCGTTCAGATTTAGCGTGATTTGATCATAACCATCCATTCCAATCACGCGAAATGGATGGCCCATGATCTCTCTTCTCAGGCAATAATGACGAGCCCTTACCATGGATCACTCGAGCTCACCCAGCTCAGATTCACTCCAAAATAATCCCACACCTTCGTGCGAGGGATCCATGAAGATCCAACGGCAAGGATCGGCTTACATGTAACTTTTCTTCAAAAAGCTCCAACCCATTTTAAGTTAAAGCTCGGTTTCAATGAAAATACCTTACCGAAGTTAAGATCGATGGTTCACACACTTGGGAAGCTTTGTCTAGTTGAGACGAAGCCCTGTTGAGCACCAATTGGATTGGTTCCAAGTGGATCACTTGATTGGCCAAGAACGGTGCTTTGGAACTTTGGCTTTGATCGAAGTCTATCCTCTGATGAGCTTGGAGCTCGAGGGAAGGTTTGCTTGGCTTCGACGACATGCGTGGAAGGTGTGTGCAAGAGTAATTGAGTTTTGGTTGAGAAATGAAGAAGTTAGAATCATATGTTCTTATTTCAACTTTGCAGTAAGAGAAAATTGGGGGAAAGCTTGAAAATGCTTTGGGAAGTGCTGGGAGTTTTGAAAGTGTCTTGGGAGCTCTCACGGAGTGAATCCTCTGATTTCCCGTTTGAGTTGAGGGGGTATACCCCTCAATTGGTTGAGGTGGATGGACAAGATTGCCTCCCATTTTGGTTGGTCAGTTGAGGCCGTGACCCAGATGTCGTGGCTTGAGTGGAGGAATGCTTAGAGGCCTCAAGGCTTGCTATGACCGTGGTGGCTCTTCCTTGGAACCATTGGGTTCGGTTTGGAAGGGAGGTTAACTCACCTCCTTTTTTCTAAGCCTAACCCACTTGGTGGGATAGATGGCTTAGGTGATACCCTATTTGGGTGCTTAATGGCTACCAAAGATGATAGGAGAGTGGATTTTGCCAATTTTGACAAAATCCCACATGGGAGGCATATCTAAGGGGCATTTGCCTTGGGTTTTGCTCTAATTAAGTTTAGGCTAACTTAGATGGGTTTGGGAGTGGGTCAAGAAAAGTCCCAGTTAGTTTTATGGGTTTTGGCTCAATATGGTCAAATGTGTTAATTTAGGTTTGACTTAGGTTAGGTTGACCAATTATCAAATTGAGTCAAACCAAGGCTTGGCTTAGGTTCAAATGATGATTTGAAGAGTTTTAGTTTAAGTGGTTTCAATCAATTTGTCATAGGTTTAATTTTTGGCTAATTTGGGTTCATATAGGTCAAATGGATCAAGTTGGCCAATTTGACCAAATTGGCTTGGGTTGGTTGTTGGTTTAAGTTCAATTGGTTAATTAAAAAATGATTGTAGGTTTTGGTTTGAATCAATTCCAATTTAAATTGGATTTTGGCCAATTTGACCCTTTAAGTCAATTTGGACTAAGTTGTTAGGTTAACCAATTAGTCAAATTAAGCTCATTATGGCTTTGGTCAAGTTCAATAATCAATTTAGAATGAACTTTAGCCATTGGTTGCATTCAATTTAGGTTGGATCATTATTTGATCCATTTTATCCTTTTAGGTCAATTTTGATCAACTTGGGTCAAATTGCCAATTGGGTTTGGTTTGGATCAATTGATGATCAAGTCATATTCAATAATTGATTATGAGTTTGTGTGAATCAATGGTTTCAATCAATTTTGTGTATGGTGACTTTTGACTAATTTGGGTTTCCTATGGGCTAAGGGTTGACTTGATCAAATGACTAAATTGACTTGGTTTAACCCAATTCAAGACAATTGATCATCCTACGGTGATCCATGATCATGGCATGAGATTTGGATGAGCTTGGTTCAATCCAATTTGGGTTGGATTGGAACTTGGTTCATGTGGATTCTTTAGGCCACTTTGGGTCAAGTGGACCTAAATGGATCAATTGGCTTGGTTTTGGCTTGATTAAAGTTTAGTTTAATTTATATATGAGCTTAGGATTAAAATATAATCCAACTACAATCAATTTGGGCTATGATAGGTTTTGTTTTATTTGAAATTTTCAAGTCAAAAGGGCTAAGTTGGGCTTTGGTTGATTTCAATTTGACTAGATAATTGCAAGTTTCATTTATATTTGAATAAGTTTGAAGGAATGATTGATTCAAGAGAAAATCTATTGATTTTGGCTTGATTTAGATATGTTTAGCCAAGTTTAAGAAATCAAACTTAAAAGGTATAAATTGGATTGGTTTTGGTTATTTGAATTTATATTTCATTTATATTTGTGAATATAAATAAATATATAAACTTTATAAGAAAATCACTTGAGTTTGGAGTGATTTCGAAGCAAATTTGACTAAGTTCATGAAGGTAGGGCAAAAGGGCTTAGAAGAAAATTGATTTAGTTTGATTTAGTTTTGGTCATAGGAATATTAGTTTCATTTATATTTATGAATATAAATGAATAAATAATTGATTTATAAAGAAATCAATTAATTTTGAGTTGATTTGGATTAAGATTCAGTTAAGTTTATGGAGGTGGGTCCATATGGCTTAAGAGGGGTCTTGGCTTGGTTTGATTTAGTTTGATTCAGTTTTGGTCATTTGGATATGAATCTCATTTATATTTGTGAATATAAATATTGAAATAATTGATTTATAAAAAAATCAATTGATTTTGATTTGAATTAAAGGAGATTTTGGCTGCTTATGAGAGTGGATTATAAGGCTTAAGAAGGATTTGGGAGTTGGATTTGATTTTGGGTTCCGATCATTTGGAATTGAGTTTGGATTCGAGTTTGATAAATGATTGAAGAATTGAATTAATCTTGGAGAAGATAAATTGAATTGGATTTATTTGGATTTGGTTAAAGCTAAAGCCATGGAATTCAATTATAAGGTTTATGAAGGATTTTGAGCTTGGATTTGATCATGGAATTGATTGTGAATTTTGGAATTTTTATTTTGAATTTATGGTTTGATTTGAGAAGGAGAGCATAGATTAAGTTTAGGAGGTACAAGTCTCCTTAAGTCCTAAGGCATAACCCACTCAACTAAACCTTCTAGGTCTCAGTTGTTAAGTGTTCAGATCACTAGAAATGTCTTCACTAAGGAGGTCAAAGTGTCTATAAGAGTCTGGATCTATGATGAGAATGTTGAGAACTCACTCCAAAATTGAGGTCAACAACAACATCCAAAATGCCATGAAGAATAAGCTAATGCATTTATGTTCAAGAAAATTAATCTAAATGAAAGGATATTTGATCAAAATCATGTTATATTTTAAATGTACTATAAAATGATATTCAATCTTATTTTTCTAAGATAAAATTAAATTGTTATATATTTTTATCATTATTATTTCTTTTAATTTAGATCATTTTTTAAACTTTTGATCAAAAAACCTTCAATAGCTTTTTTATATATACACACACGAATAAAAAATTAGTATACATTATTACTGAGCATATTCTATTTTAGTACCGTTGGTTTTTGAAATTTTCTAAATCATTCAATTAAAGGCTTTTTTTATGCAAATTGGTGATCTTGTGTTGACACAAGAAAATCTGTTAGTGGATTTTGTGTATTTTTATGAGATTCCATGATATCTTCGAAATCGAAGAAACAATTTGTTGTTTCAAGATGTAGTTTTGCATCTAAACGCCAATTAGATTTGGACAAGTGTCGAAGATTAAAATATTGGTTTTTGACTTTACCACTTGTAATGACGATCGTTTAACATGACCGGTGACCCAACTCCGTTAAAATAACGAGAGTGCACTGGACTCCATTTCCGAGCACGGCTAGATGTCATTTAAATGCGAGGAAGAAATTTAAAAATAATATATAAATGAATTTAGGACACTCCAACAAAGAATTAGCATATTTAGATATTTTACAAACAAACTGGAGAGAAGAGAAACAAAAATCTCTCATTTCAATTGAGAAAAAATTGTGAAAATGAAGCACAAATTTCAAAGTGGAACAAATTTCAAAGTGGTATACTTTATATGGAGACCAATTTAACGGATGATGTCATAAATATGAATGCATCTCAAATTCTACACTATTTTGAGTTCTTTCCAGGAGGATTTGGATTGTTTTCTATCTATTTTTTATGTGTTCAATCTGTACATTCTAGAGTGTACGCATTTTTTTTAATTTTAAAGCACTATGAGACTTCCAATTATGGATCTTAATGGTATTATAAGTTTCAAAGTTTTTACTAGAATTTGGATAATTTTGAGACGCAGTATTATATATACACTATGGAGTGTATACCTTATTTTTTAAATTTAAAGCACCGAGAAGCTTCTAATATCTTTTGTAAATGATATTATAAGCTATTTTGAGTTCTTTTTAGGAGAATTTGAGAAATTTTGGTGTAGTTTTTCAAGTGTACAATCTATACACTGAGTACACATTTTAAAATTTAAATGATTGTGGATTCCAATTATATATCTTAATGATATTATATGCTGTGTGGAGTGCCTTGTAACATAATTTGAGTAATTTTTTCAATTTTTTAGAGTGTATAATCTGTACACTCTCGAGTGTACACCTTTTCTTTTTTGGATTTAAATGATGATGGACTTCCAATTATGGATCTAAATTATATTATAAGTTATTTAGAGTTCTTTTCAAGAGTATTTGGGCTATTTTTTATTTATTTTTGAGGTGTACAATCTATACACTCTAGAGTTTACACTTTTTTTTTTTCAATTTAAAGTACTGTGGGACTTCCAATCTGGTTGCAATGTTCTCATTAGTCACTTTTCATTTGAAGCTTAA
Source organism: Cymbidium sinense (assembly GCA_021442155.1). Taxonomy (NCBI): domain Eukaryota; kingdom Viridiplantae; phylum Streptophyta; class Magnoliopsida; order Asparagales; family Orchidaceae; genus Cymbidium; species Cymbidium sinense. The sequence continues at coordinate 22,162,217 of CM038215.1, forward strand.
AATGTCCGCGAAATGGATAACTTTCAGATGCAGGCCATTCACCATCAGAGCATTGCTTGATTCCATTTCAGAACACTTCATTGAGGAAGTAGTTGAAATTTTAAGAAGGCTACGTATTCATTAATTTATTAGAATGCCTGCCATTCAACAAGATTATATGACTTACTCATGTCACCGGAATATTGAAAAGTAGTGATGCAGGACAGTGCTTTTATGATATGATGTTTATTACACCGATAATTCTTAAATCCTCACAAAGAGTAATGATAAATGCACACTACTATTGAGCACATTCACAATATTATGAATTTAGTGAAGTTAAAAGATCTTAGTTAAAGTTATGTCAACTACACTAGATCAATCTTATAAGTGCAAAGAAATAAGTTATGAACGATCTAACAGTAGATTTAAGTAACCAAGAAGGGATAAGTTGAAGTCCAACCTCTGTTGTGGAGATCGCGTCCTTCCTTAGAAGTCCTTCTAAGGGTTGTGAACTCACACACTCAAGTAGTCACTCAAGAGGAAAGCACACAAAAGAATAGTAAAGAAATTTAAGAAGATAACTTTCATTCTAAATTCAAGTACAAAGCATTACAAGAGTCTCCTATTTATAGGAATGAAAGGGAGAGTAAAGAATACTCAAACCTAACTCCAAACTCAAACCTAACACCATCATAACTACACTACCACCATTATCAAACCTACCACCACCTACTATCAAACCTACCACCATTATCAAACCTACCACTCATTCCATACTACAATGACTCATGGGCCATGACATAAGAATAGCAATACATATAAAAGCCCAATAATAATGACTCATGGGCCATGACATAAGAATAGCCCAATACATATAAACTCAAGACATATACAAAATATAAAGCCCAATAATACATAACTTAAATTATAACAAAAGGCCAAATCATTCATTTAAGCTTTATGATGATGATGTCGACGATGATGATGCCCTGCATCAAGACTCTAAAAGGATTCTCCTCCGGAGAATGAAAATCCAAGTACTCTTGTAATAATTGTGAGTCTAGTTGATGTAACTCATCAAATGTAAGCCATGAATCTTCAAGTGGAGAAAGACCTTTCCAACGAATGAGAAACCTTTGAGTGCCTCCATCGATGTGATGATAATCTGGTCTTCTAAAATTTGATCTGGACGATGTGATCTTAAACAACGAGATGGTATAGGAGTCGGTGATGAAGTATGAACCTGCATGTCAATACTATTTGCAGAGGGAATAGTGTCATCCATGGCTTGCCCATGGTACAACGTTAAACGATACATTAAATATTGGAGAAATTCCAACATTCATTGGAAGATCTATTTCATAAGCATTATCATTTATCTTCCTTACAACTTTACAAGGACCATCTCTTGAGAGTTAATTTCTTAAGAGTTCTGGAAATCTCGTCTAACTTTAACAAGAACCAAATCTCCTCATTAAATTTTACATATCGTATGTGCATCAACATTAGCTTTATATTTATCATAACTCGAGTAAGTTTTTGTTGAATTTCATGATGTAAATCATGCATGCTTTGTGCAAATGAAGATGCAAATGCACTAGACCTATATGTTACGTGCAATTCAACAAGATCAATTGGTTTTCTTGGATCATAACCGCCAATATGAAAAGGACTCATACTGACCTATTAATTGAACTGTTATAAGCAAACTCAAGTAGAAGAACCAGTCCCAACTAGTAGTATGATCGGTCACTGACACCTAAGTAAATTTCCTAAGCTTCTATTAACAACTTCAGCTGTTGGGTGAGATAAGTAGAAAATAAGAGTTTTGTGCCAAGCTTTTTCCATAAAGTTTTCCAAAATAGCTCATAAACCTTACATCACGATCGACACAATTGTCTTAGGTAGTCCATGTGTTTAACTATCTCAAAAGAAAACCTAAAGAAAATTGTCTATATGTGAGGCATCGATGTCTTATAACATGGAATGAAGTGTGCCATTTTAGAGAATCGGTCAACAACTACTAGAATAGAGTCAAAATGTTGTAGCGAGGTAATCCTAAGATGAAGTCCATACTAAGATCTTCCCAAGGTTTGTGGGGGATTGGGAGTGGTGTATAGACCATAATTTTGTTTTCCACTTTTTGCTACTTGGCAAGTATGACATTGGGCAATGATACGAGCAACATCTTTCTTAAGACTAGGCCAAAAGAACCTATCCTCCATCATAGCTATTGTCTTATCATGACCAAAATGACCAGATACACCTCCTGAATGAATTTCCTCAACAAGAAAATTTCGAAGTGATGAATCGGGGATACATAGTTGTGTGCCACGAAAGAGATAGTCATCTCGTATTTGATAATCTGGACTATTAATTGAAACATCAAATTTCAAAGATTCAAAAATTTGTTGAAAATCTTTACAATTAGGATAATCATCTTTAACCTTTTCAATCCAAGAACCTTCACACTCATGGTATTTAATAATGTACATATTCTACTTAAGGCATCTGCAACTTGTTCTACACCGATTTATGTTTAAGAACAAACGTATATTCTTGAAGAAATTGAACCCATTTTGCATGAGAACTAAGTTTCTTTTGGGTGTTTAGATATTTAAGCTTCATGATCATAATAAAGTATAAATCGTGAAAGAAGATAATGTCGCCAATAACGTAAAGTTTGGATGACGACATACCACGGTCATATGTGGAATATCGTTGACGCTTCATTTAATTTTTCACTAAAGAAAGAAATAGGATGACTTTCTTGCTTAAGAACACCTCCAATACAACCTGTGAAGCATCACATGATACCTCAAATACTTTGTTAAAATTTGGCATTTGTAATATCGATGGACTTGTTAAAAGTTCTTTAATTTTAGAGAATGTATCATGCCTTTTGTCCAAACAAAGTCTCCTTTTAAGACATTGAGTTAGGGGCCATAATAGTGCTAAATCCACCTAATAAACCTTCGATAAAATGTGGCTAACCCATGAAAACTATACACCATGAATTGTGGTTGGGTAGGCCACTCTTGAATTCTAATTTTTTCTGGATCGCAGAGATGCCATCACAAGAAACAATGAATCCTAAGAAGATTATCAAGACGTCATAAATGAGCATTTTTTAAGTGAACATATAGTCTTTCTAAGTACTTCAAAGACTTGTCAAATGTTTCTCATGATCGCTTAGTTTGACTAAAAATTAAAATATCATCAAAGTACACAACTAAAAATTTTCCAATGAATGGCCGTAAGATATGAGTCATCACTTGCATAAATGTACTTGGAGCATTAGTCAATCCAAAAGGCATTACTAGCCATTCATACAAACCATCTTTTGTCTTGAATGCGGTTTTCCATTCATCACCTTCTCATACCTAATTTGATGATATCCACTTCTAAGATCAATTTTAGAAAAACTATTGATCCAGCCATCATATCTAACATGTCATCAAGTCAGGTATGGGAAACCTATACTTAACAAAGTGATTTTATTTATAGACGACTATTCTACACATACGCCAACTACCATCTTTCTTTGGGGTAAGAAGAGCGACGCATGGAGATAAACTTTCCCTAATAAACCCTTTTGATAATAAATCATCAACTTGTTGTTTTAGCTCATGTTCATTTGGGTTCATACGATAATGTGGCAAATTTGGGAGTGATGATCCGTGAATTAGCTCTATGGCATGTTGGATACTTTAATGGGGAAGCTCACTAGGAAGTTCTTCGACAAATATCTTGATATTCCAATAAAAGTTCAATGCATGAGAATGATTTAACACAAGGTTGATTTTGAGGTTAGACAACTAATGCAAAATGATATTCCCATTAATCTCTTGTTGAAATTGACGTTTATTAATAATATGTAGGGATTTCTTTTCGATGGGTGGAGAGAAGAATTTTGGGGTTGAAGTGGAGTGACCTCTTTAGTTTTGAGACAATTCTCTTACCTTGAAAATTAAAAGCATATGTATTAGATCATAATTTGTGACATCCATATCAAAAAAGCCAAGGTCTACCTAAAAGTATATGAGCAACATCCATGGAAGAACATCACACCAAATTTTATCACTATATTCTCCTAATTGAATGTACAAGACAACGCTGAGATATAGAGATAGAGGTCTTATCTACCCAAGCGACCTTATAAGGTGGGTGGGTGGGTCTGGGTGAGCTTCATCCTAGCAAAAGAGGTAGCAATAACATTCATGCAACCACTATCAATGATTAACTTACACGCCTTTTCACCACTCTTAAAATAAGTGTGGAAAAATGATGCCTCCAATCATTATTAGCTGGGGTAATTGCTAACACAACGATAATATTATATGAGACTCATCTAATGCATCTGCATCACTAGCTTCTTCACAAGGGTCAACGCAATTTGATTATCATTATTTTCATTTTGTTGATCCTCATTTTCATAATCTAAGTGTAAGTTTCGACGAGGACAAGTACTTGCATAGTGACCAATTTTACCACATGTAAAACAAGTAATGCTATAAGTCTTGGAGCTAGATGTTCCCACTAAAGCTTTTCCTTTTGTTTCAGGGTCCTTTAGGAACTACTAAAGTAGGAGGGTTAACACGATTGAGAGTTGTTTGTAGATGAAGTTGTGAATCGCTTATAAGGATCTAAGATATTGTTCAATTTGAGTCGCCACTCAAATGCATCCTCAAGAGAATAAATTTCGAAGTTATCATTTCATTACAAATATCGTCGTAACCTGATCTAAATCTAGAGATTGTGGTGCGGTGATCCTCTCTAACATCACAACGGGTCATCAATTCATCAAACTGTCATATACTCACAACAATGCTTAAAGATCCTTGTTTAAGCATAGTCATTTCATCCATAAGTTGATCATGAAAATTTAATGGTACATATTTTTGCTTTAAAATTTCTTTCATCTCATCCCAAGAAGCAATAGGTGGTTGTCTTAATCGTTGATATTTTCGCGTGAGATTAACCCAATAAGTCTTAGCATGACTAGTTAGTTTCATGCAGCAAAAGAACTTGTCTTTCTTCGACATGGGCATCCAATCAAAATATTGGTCCATGTCTACTAACCAATCTAAGAAAATTTTAGGATCAAGTCGACCATCAAAAGTAGGTGGATCAATTTTAACCCTACGAATAACATCATCATCGTTCTAAGTGTACACGCGGCAACAAAATTAGGTAATGACTCTTCGTAATGTCGAGGATAATGCTCATAAGGAGTTCGATGAGCATAACCTTCATCTCGCCTTAATTGTCTTCCTATTCGATGAGGTGGGTGAGGAAGTACCTCATCAAACTCGTGATATTCATTAAAGTTGTTCCTAGAGGCGATAACGGGTCTAATAGGAGAATGGGTGAGGTGGGAGAGGAAGAGGAACGATCAACATGATGACCTTCTCTCTCTCAAGTTGGTGTTCTAGGATTGGGTTAGTTCGGTGAATGTGTTGTAAGCCTACCAACTTTTGTTCTAAGGCTTCAAATCTTTTGGAATTCATTAAAGGTTTGTTGGTGCATAAGGGTAAGCTTTTCTATTTTTCTAGTAAAATTCATAGGAATCATGTTTTTCATCTAAGGATTGATCTTGATATCTATGACCACTACGAGTTGACATGATGATATTCTTTCAAAATATTAATATAAGCAAATACTTAATTAATTTAATTTTTATTTTTTTTTTTAAAAAATACAATGTAATGAAATCAAAGACACGATTAAAAGTAAGTAAATGCTTTAATTAGATAAAAATTTTGTATGATTTTTTTATTTTTTTATTTTTAACAATGAATTGCAAGATTACTCTAATGCAAAAATAAAACTCAATACTAAACAAGATGTTCCCAAAGAAACATACTTTCGATACCAAATATATGATGTAGGACACGGTGCTTTTTTATGATATGATGTTTATTACACGATAATTCTTAAATCCTCACAAAGAGTAATGATAAATGCACACTACTATTGAGCACATTCATAATATTATGAATTTAGTGAAGTTGAAAAAAGATCTTAGTTAAAGTTATGTCAACCACACTAGATCCGAATCTTATAAGTGCAAAGAAATAACAAAAGTTATGAACGATCTAACAGTAGATTTAATAACCAAAGCGGATAAGTTGAAGTCGACCTCTACAAATAGTCTGTTGTTGTGGAGATCGCGTTCCTTCCTTAGAAGTTCTTTTCTAAGGGTTGTGAACTCACACACTCAAGTAGTCACTCAAGAGGAAAGCACACAAAAGAATAGTAAAGAAATTTAAGAAGATAACTTTCATTCCAAATTCAAGTACAAAGCATTACAAGAGTCTCCCTATTTATAGGAATGAAAGAGAGATACTCAAACCTAACTCCAAACTCAAACCTAACACCATCATAACTACTACCACCATTATCAAACCTACCACCACCTACTATCAAACCTACCACCATTATCAAACCTACCACTCATTCCATACCTACTAATGACTCATGACACATAAGAATAGCCCAATACATATAAAGCCCAATATAATGACTCATGGGCCATGACATAAGAATAGCCCAATACATATAAACTCAAGACATATACAAAATATAAAAGCCCAATAATACATAACTTAAATTATAACAAAAGGCCAAATCATTCATTTAAGCTTTATGATGATGACGTCGACGACGGTGACGATGATGCCATCGATTATAAATGGCTACATTCTTTATGGATTTAAGTAATCAAATGAGGGGATCACATGTCTCCCATTAAAGTCAAATTCAATATTTTTAAAATATTGAGAAGAGACATTGAGTCAAGATTACTGTAATTGTACATATAATTTTTATTTTAAATCTTATTTATATATTACAATTAGAGAGTGGATTTTTTAATTTTCTTATCGATAATATAGATAGCTATTAATTGACTTTAAATTTTTTTTGATTTATCAAAATTTTGATGTGAAGGCACTCTATGAGTGACTTTGTCACTCTTTTGATGGTATGTGCTATATTTTTTGATTTATACTATGTTATACATTTAAGTTAACATACATAGCTCTTTGCTGCAGGTTATAATTCCTGATATTATAAGAATATTTATCTTATTTAGTTTTCCTAAGACTCAAATCAAAGAGCTACATATGTTTGAATGAAACACCATAAATCACCAACACATACTATCAAAAGAGGACAAAGCCACCATGTAGAAATTCTCTGATCAATTTTTGATATAATCACATTAAATTGTGAAACTAGAAAGCTCCATATGGCTTCTCGTCAATTGTAATCAACAAATTTTTCTATATTGTCAATGTAGTACATTAGTTTGAAGCCACTTTATATAGATATATAAAAATAGATTTGAAATAAAATTATATACAACCTAAACTAAGCTAATAGACAATCGACATTCAATTTTATTTTAAAATCTATTGAATTGACTTTGATAATGAGGATTTGTGACCTTCCCTCTATTTGGCATCCCTATGACAAAGCAACTTCATCGTAAAGAATGTAGTGGCCACAAACATAGAAAGCTTGCTTTTCAATATTCCAACAGACAAATAAGAGATATCTAATCTTGTTGAATGATAGACATTCTAATAAATTAATGAATATGTAGACTTCTTAAAATTTTGACTACTTCCTCAGTGAAGTGTTCTGAAATGGAATCAAGCAATGCTCTAATGGTAGATAGCTTGCATTTAAAAGTTATCCGTTTTGTAGACATTTTAAGCTTCAAATGAAAAGTGACTAATGCGAACATTGGAACTAGATTGGAAGTCCCATAGTGCTTTAAATTTAAAAAAAAGTTGTACACTTTAGAGTGTACACCTCAAAAATAGATAGAAAATAGCCCAAATACTTGAAAGAACTCAAATTGAATACCATTTAGATCCATAATTAGAAGTTCATCATTATTTAAATAAAAGAAAATGTTCACTCAGAGTATATATATTATACATTATAGTGTACATATTATATGAAAACTAAAACAAATACTCAAATCTTGTTGGCACTCCACATAACATATAATATCATTGAGATCCATAATTGAAGCCCCCCATCATTTTAATTTTTTTAAAAGGTGTACACTCACAAAGGTATATATTTTACACTTAAAAAACTACACCAAAAATTTCCAAATCCTTCTAGAAAGAACTCAAAACGCTTTATAATACAATTTACATATTAAGTCCTAGATTTAAATTTTTTAAAAGTGTACACTCTAGAGTGTATAGAGTATAAACATGAAAAGTATCAAAATTACCCAAATCCTCTTAAAAAAACTCAAAATATCTTATAATATCATTTAGATCCATAATTAAGTTTTACAATGGCTTGAAATTTAAAAAGGATGTACACTCTAGAGTGTAAGTTATACACTCTAGAAAACTGAAAAAATACTCAAATCCTACTAATATGCACTCCATACAACATATAATACAATTTAGATCCTTAATAAGAAGTTTCAGGTTTTAAATTAAAAGGATGTACACTCCATAGTGAGATATACAATTGTACACTTAGAAAGCACAAAATAACTAAAGTCCTTTGGAAAGAACTTAAAACAACTTATAATACTATTTAGATCCATAATTGGAAGTCTCACGAGTTTCAAAATTAAAAATGTATACTTGAGTGTATACGCACCTCAAAAATTGATAAAAAAAATACTCAAATCTTGTAATTCCATACAAGTCTATTTTAAAAAATGAAAGACTCTATATCCTATTTTGTATATTTAGAAAGGATATAATCCTTCCACATGTAATTTAGATCCATAATAAAGTCTCAATGGTTTTAAATTAAAAAAAAGTGTACACTAGAGTGCTTGATTGAACACTCTAAAAAATTGATAAAAAAAATACTCAATTCTATTGAAAGCACTCCATACAACATATAATACCATTTAGATCCATAATAAGAAAGTCTCACAATGCTTTAAAATTTAAAAAAAAGGTGTACATAGAGTGTCAGATTATATATGAAAACATATAGAAAATAACCCAAATCCTGAAAGAACTCATAACACCTTATAATATCATTTAGATCCATAATTGAAGTCCCATAAGGTTTCAAATTAAGAAAATGGTATACCCAAGAAATTGATAAAAAAAATACTCAAATTCTGTTGAAAGACACTCCATACAGTATATAATACCATTTAGATCTATAATTGGAAGTCAAGACTTTAAACAAAAAAAAAAAGGCGTGTACACTCCAGAGTGTACACATAAAAAATTGCACCAAAATTACTCAAATCCTTCTAAAAAGAACTCAAAAGTGCATATAATACTATTTAGATCCATAATTGGAAGTCCCTAGTGCTTTAGAATTTTAAAAAAAGGTGTACACTCCAGAGTATACATAGTGTATACATAAAAAACTACACCAAAATTATCCAAACCCTTTTGGAAAGAACTCAACATAGCATATAATACCTTTAGATCCCTAATTGAGATCCTGCTTTTTAAAATTAAAAAAATGGTGTACACTCCAAAGAGTAATACATGAAAAATTACACCAAAATTATACAAATCCTGAAAAAAAAAACTCAAAATAGTTTATAATACCATTTAGAAAGAATAGAAGTCTCACAATTTTAAATTAAAAGGTGTACACTCTAGAGTGTATATCTAAAAAATAAAAAAATAGCCCAAATCCTCATGAAAAGAACTCAAAATAGCTTATAATACCATTTAGAAATGATATAAGTCTCATAGTTTTAAATTTTAAAAAATGATATACACCGAGTGTAAAGTACACCTCAAAATAGATAGAAAACAACATAAATACTTTGGAAAGAACTCAAAAGAGTTTATAATATCATTTATATCTATATGGAAATTTCATAGTACTTTAAATTTTAAAAAATAAGGTATATGATCTAGAGTGTAGAGACATGAAAAATTGCATCAAAATACCCGAATCCTCTTGAAAAGATCTCAAAATAGCTTATAATACTATTTAAAAAGAATATAGGAAGTTCCATAGTGCTTTAAATTTTAAAAAAAAAGTGTGTGCTCTCTAGAGTGTATAGAGTGTACACCTCAAAAATAGATAGAAAATAACTCAAATCCTCATGTAAAGAACTTAAAATAGCTTATAATACCATTTAGATCTATAATAGGAAGTTTCACAAATTTTTAAAGGGTACACCCAAAGTGTATAGAGTGTACATATGAAAAATTCAACCAAAATTATCCAAATCATCCTAAAAAAGAACTCAATTTATAATACCATTTAAAAAGGATATAGGAAGTCTCATAGTGCTTTAAATTTAAAAAAAAAAGGTGTACACTCAAGAGTGTACAAAGTGTACACCTCAAAAATAAATAAAAAATAGTCCAATCCTCCTCATAAGAACTCAAAACAGCTTATAATACCATTTAGATCCATAATAGGAAGTCTCACAATGCTTTAATTTTTTTTAAAAAAGTGTACACTATAGAGTATACACTTGGAAAACATACCTAAAACATCTCAAAACCTCATGGAAAGAACTCAAGAACAACTTATAATACCATTTAGATCCATAAGTGGAAGTCCTCTAGTGCTTTTAAATTAAAAATAATGTGTACACTTCAGAGTGTACACCTCAAAAACAGATAGAAAATAGCCCAACTCAATACATTGGTGTATAAACATAAAATAATCCCAAACAATCTTGAGTGTACTAAATGTAATGAGCTGAATGCTCTAAACTTGAAAAGAGTTCAGAATAATACCATATGTAATCGTATTTGAAGAAGGAGATGAGATGGTAATAGTCGGAACAAATGTGAAAACCCCAATCTCTAAAGTTCAAGAATGCAAAATAATACCTCATGGAGTAGTTTCAACCGAGAAGATGAGATAGTACCTCGAATTTTAATGTCTGAGAATTAGCACAACCTTGGAGGAAGGTCGGATGCTCGTATTGATGCACGACGGAGGGAGCTGAATACAATCTCTACACGAATGAACACAATACAAAAATGAAAATACCTAAATTTAGCCCATGCTTGGAATCTGAAACGGCATCTAGCCGCCCTCGAAAACGGCATCTAGTGCACTCCCGTTGTTTTAACGGGTCAGGTCGTGTCACGGTCATGTTAACGGCATTAGGCCCTGCCGTTACCGCGTGGTGAAGTCAAAACCCAATATTTTAATCTTCGACACGTGTCCAAATGGATTGGTGTCCGGATGAACTACATCCGACTCACGCAATAGTTTCTCGACCTGCATTGGCTACTACTGTGAGCTAATTAATTTGGCTGAATCAGCTATTACAAGACTTTCACATGCCAACGTCTCGTGTACTCCTCTTCTATGACAATCAAAGCGTTATTCAAAGGTATTGAGATTTATTGCCATTTTGTCGGAGACAAGATGAATGATTATTAGGTTCATGCCAATTCACAAAGTCAATTCATCATATTTCTTTTCTTACTTAATCTTATCCTTATCTTCTGTTTCAGGTTTCATCTGTCTACAGGTTCGGTCACATTTTTTTTTTTCCTATTTTTCGTTCCCTGCGTTAATTCTTTTTCTTATTTATTGTCCAGTGTATATAAATAAAATACTTATACTTTTCTATACTAATTACACTTATACTTAATGCTCGAATCAAATTAAATACTGAGACAAAGTTATGATCTATTATGCAAATCGGATATATCGTTTCTATGATAAATTAAAACAGTAAAAAAAAAAATTTAACAAACTTCAATATACTATGGTTCAATTAGTGAGAAATTGATTTTAAAAAGCGTTATAAAAATCTTAATATATGTATAAATTTTAATGAGTAATTCCTAGCTTGATAAATTTGTGACAAATGTTGATCAGCCCATCAATCTATTAATTAAAAAAAGCTAGTCAAATATAAAAACATCAATTTAGACCTGACTTTCCTTTGTCAACATCAAACCGTGGTTCAGAGGTTTTATTATATATCAATGTTTAAATTCATCAAATTATTGTGATATTCTTTCGGGCTTTCAGTGGGAGGGAGAGTTTGCGTCATGTCAATATGATCTAATTAGCTTTCACTATAAATTCTCTCTCTCTCTCTCTCTCTCTCTCTCTCTCTCTCTCTCTCTCTCTCTCTCTTTCTCTCTCTACATATATATATATAAAGATAGAGAGAGTCTTGACATATAATAAAACCTCTAAACCATGGGTTTGATATTGACAAAGAAATGTCAGGCCTAAAGCTCACCTAGATATATTTACTGTTTATATGTTGCTCACATACATTCACAAAGATTTTGCTAGCTATCCTTACCTCTTTTTATTTTTATTTTATGCTGAAGTAGTTTGATTGCATGACATATTATACATAAATGAAATGAAGTTTGAGGTCTTAGATATGGTAAAATCATCTTTATGGCTTAGGGTTTCGGAGATTCTATTAACTAGTTAGATAAGATGGAGAAGGGTTCTCTTGGTGGATGTCTACATCCAAATCGTAATGATTCGGGTGTAGAACAAACCCTAACCCCAACTACACTATAATAGTGATTGATCCAATGAATCTTGAATGAAAAAAATCACCACCTTAAACGATCGCTTGGTCGTTATGTCTAGTTTCAAGCCTCATAGCTTTTATAATATCATTTAGATCCATAATTGGAAGTCCCATAGTAGTTTCAAATTAAGAAAATAATATACAGACCAAGAAATTGATAAAAAAAATATACTCAAATCCTGTTGAAAGACACTCCATACAGTATATAATACCATTTAGATCTATAATTAAAAGTCGCCCAGTGCTTTAAATAAAAAATAAGTGTGTACACTCCAGAGTGTACACATGAAAAACTGCACCAAAAATTACTCAAATCCTTCTAAAAAGAACTCAAAAGTGCATATAATACTATTTAGATCCATAATTGGAAGTCCCTGGTGCTTTAAAATTAAAAAAAAAGGTGTACACTCCAGAGTATACATAGTGTATACATAAAAAAACTACACCAAAATTATCCAAACCCTTTTGGAAAGAACTCAACATAGCATATAATACCTTTAGATCCCTAATTGGAAGTCCCCCAGTGCTTTAAAATTTAAAAAAAATGGTGTACACTCCAAAGTGTACAGAGTGCACACATGAAAAATTACACCAAAATTATACAAAACCTCCTGAAAAGAACTCAAAATAGTTTATAATACTATTTAGAAAGGATATAGGAAGCCTGAGTTTTTAAATTTAAAAGGTGTACACTCTAGAGTGTACATCTAAAAAATAGATAAAAAAAGCCCAAATCCTCACGAAAAGAACTCAAAATAGCTTATAATACCATTTAAAAAGGATATAAGAAGTCTCATAGTGCTTTAAATTTTTAAACAAATGATATACACTGAGAGTGAAAGTGTACACCTCAAAATAGATAGAAAACAACATAAATCCTCTTGGAAAGAACTCAAAAGAGTTTATAATACCATTTATATCTATAAGTGGAAATTTCATAGTACTTTAAATTTTAAAAAATAAGGTATATGCTCCAGAGTGTACAGAGTGTACACATGAAAAATTGCATCAAAATTACCCGAATCCTCTTGAAAAGATCTCAAAATAGCTTATAATACTATTTAAAAAGAATATAGGAAGTCCCATAGTGCTTTAAATTTTAAAAAAAGTGTGTGCTCTCTAGAGTGTATAGAGTGTACACCTAAAAAATAGATAAAAAATAACTCAAATCCTCATGTAAAGAACTTAAAATAGCCATAATACCATTTAGATCCATAATAGGAAGTCTCACAGTTCTTTAAATTTAAAAGGGTGTACACTTCAGAGTGTATAGAGTGTACATATGAAAAGTTGCACCAACATTATCCAAATCATCCTGAAAAGAACTCAAAATAGCTTATAATACTATTTAAAAAGGATATATGAAGCTCATAGTGCTTTAAATTTAAAAAAAAAGGTGTACACCTCAAAAATAAATAAAAAATAGTCCAAATCCTCCTCATAAGAACTCAAAACAGCTTATAATATCATTTAGATCAATAATAGGAAATCTCACAATGCTTTAAATTTTTTTTAAAAAAGTGTACACTATAGAGTATACACTTGGAAAACATACCTAAAACATCTCAAAACCTCATGGAAAGAACTCAGAACAATTTATAATACCATTTAGATCCATAAGTGGAAGTCCTCTAGTGCTTTAAAATTAAAAATAATGTGTACACTTCAGAGTGTACACCTCAAAAACAGATAGAAAATAGCCCAACTCAATACATTGGTGTATAAACGTAAAATAATCCCAAACAATCTTGAGTGTACTAAATGTAATGAGTCAATGCTCTAAACTTGAAAAGAGTTCAATAATACCATATGTAATTGTGAGAGAGATGGTAATAATGAACAAATGTGAAAACCCTACAATCTCTAAAGTTCAAGAATGCACGAAATAATACCTCATGGAGTAGTTTCAACCGAGAAGATGAGATAGTACCTCGAATTTTAATGTCTGAGAATTAGCACAACCTTGGAGGAAGGTCGGATGCTCGTATTGATGCACGAAGGGAGGGAGTCAATACAATCTCACGAATGAACACAGCTAAAAAATAAAAAATACCTAAATTTAGCCCATGCTTGAATCTGAAACAGCATCTAGCCGCCATCGAAAACGGCATCTAGTACACTCCCGTTGATTTAACGGGCCGGGTCGGGTCCCGGTCACGTTAACGGCATTAGGTCCCGCTGCAGAAGTCAAAACCCAATATTTTAATCTTCAACATGTACAAATCTGATTGATGTCCGATGAGCTATATCCGACTCTACACGTAATAGTTTCTCGTCCTGCATTGGCTACTACTGCGAGCTAATTAATTTGGCTGAATCAGCTATTACAAGACTTTCACATGCCAACGTCTCATGTGCTCCTCTTCTATGTAAAGCGTTATTTAAAGGTATTGAGATTTATTGCCATTTTGTTGGAGACAAGATGAATGATGGCTTTATTAGGTTCATGCCAATTCACAAAGTCAATTCATCATATTTCTTTTCTTACTTTAATCTTGTCCTTATCTTCTGTTTCAGGTTTCATCTGTCTACAGGTTCGGTCACATGTTTTTTTTTTTTTTTTTCGTTCCCTGCGTTAATTCTTTTTCTTATTTATTGTCCAGTGTATATAAATAAAATAATTATACTTTTCTATAATAATTATACTTAAACTTAATGCTCGAATCAAATTAAATACTGAGACAAAATTATGATCTATAATGCAAATCGGATATATCGTTTCTATGATAAATTAAATCAGTAAAAAAAATTAACAAACTTCAATATACTATGGTTCAATTAGTGAGAAATTGATTTTAAAAGCGTTATAAAAATCTTAATATATGTATAAAATTTTAATGAAGAATTCCTAGCTGGGCTTCAAGTGGGGAGAGTTTGCGTCATGTTAATATGATCTAACTAGCTTTCACTCTCTCTCTCTCTCTCTCTCTCTCTCTCTCTCTCTCTCTATATATATATATATATATATAAAGAGAGAGAGAGAGAGAGAGTCTTAGACATTGACATATAATAAAACCTCTAAACCATGGGTTTGATATTGACAAAGAAAAGTCAGGCCTAAAGCTCACTTAGATATGTTTACTGTTTATATGTTGCTCACATTTATTCACAAGGATTTTGCTAGCTATCTTTACTCACCGCTTTTTATTTTTATTTTATGCTGAAGTAGTTTGATTGCATGACATATTATACATAAATGAAATGAAGTTTGAGGTCTTAGACATGATAAAATCATCTTTATGGCTTAGGGTTCTATTATTAAGCTGTTCGTGCTAGAAAACCACCATGTAGAGTAAAGTTTTTTTAGCCTTACGTTAAATCCAAACACATACGATAATTAAAAGTGAACAATAAAACTCCGAATTTTTACGTGGAAAATCTCGAAAAAGGGAAAAAACTTGGCCTAGCCCAAGAAAAGCTTCACTATGTATCATTTGAGTACAAGATCTTCCGTCGGATTACGAATTGTATGAGAAAGGGACAACGATTCTTGTATGTAATGACGATGTTGGACGGGCGATGTCGGCGACAATGTTGACGATGATGTTACGATGATGTCAACGATGTGACGGTGATGGCCAAGCTGGTCGACGACGGCGAGGAAAGCGGTGGCGGCGATGGCGGCCGGTGGCGGTGGTTGGCCGTCAGTGGTGTGATTGCTTGAGGATCTTTAGAGCTCTCTCTCTCTCTTGCTTGGCCTCCCTTCTCCTTCCGCCATATACGAGGCTATTTATAGATTGGAGGAGTGGCGTCAGTAAATACATGCAAAACCACTCCACTCCCAGACGGCTCAAAATGATCCCCTTGATCATATGATGTATTTTGTGCATTTGAATACTCAAATGAAGTGAATTGTAAAATCTTTGGCTTGTTGGAACCGCGAGATGCTCGATTTTATGACACTCCATATTTGAGAGCTTTTAGAATTTAACCGATGTCTCAAAGTTTCCAATGATATTTTAAGTGCTTGATCTCGACGGTTCAATTTGATTAGCTTGCTTTGGATCAAGATTCGTGCTAGAGGAATTTTCGTCATATCGTTGCGTATTTTTGGATGATATTATCTCAATCATCAAAAAATATATGTGCAAGTCTTCAAAATAAGTAAATTCTTCAACGAAATGCAGGTCCATTAACCACATATTTTGAGAGAGATCTTGTAAGCACAATATTATGATTACGGTCACGGGTACGCATCGTGTAGGTATCGCAGGTCGCGGGTACAGTTCTGGACCCATCCAGGTGCTGGCGGCGCTTGCTCACGGCGCCTAGGCGATAAGGCGCGCCGGTGCGCCAGGCGCTGACGGGCGCGCTAGATGTGAAGCGGCGGGTCGGGCGGCGACGCTGATTGGGTTAGCGGCATGGCTGCAGGGAACGGTCATGGAAATGAACGTGGTCCATGGCGTGTCAGACTGTCATAGAGCTGGCGGCGGCGCTGACGTTAGTTTGCTCGAGCGGTTCTACCGTGGGTGGTCGCTATGTCGCCAGTATATGGCTACCGGCCTCCGAACGACGCTTTTGATGATTTCAGGCGGTTTCCAGTTTTGGGCGTTTTACTTTGCCCCTAGAAGGTCTATAAAACCTCCTAGGCCAAGGAGAAGAAGACACCTTCTCTTCTTGAGAAAAGGTCGTTTGGAGGGCGTAGTTCATACGGCAAGGCTCCGGTTTTTCCTCGAAAGAGGCTTTGACTGTTCTTGTCGGACCGACCGGGTTTGGAGGCGATCAAGACCCGTAGTTCATACGGTGAGGCTCCGATTTTCCCTCGAAAGAGGTGTTAACTGACCTCGTTGGACCGACCGGGTATGAAGGCGATCATCGGCGATGATAACCGGAGATCTGGCGATGCGATGGTGGTGGCGATGATGATTGGTAACGATGGTGGTGGCCGTGAGATTCTGCGATAATTATGGCGGTGACCAACGGCATGGTAACCAGCGGAGATGGCCGGCTGTAGATGCGATGGCACGGCAATGAGTCGGCAGCGGTTACGGCGACGGGGTGGTCAGCGGCAATCTGAAACGGTAATCAGCTGGCAGCAAGCGTCAATGCGAGATAACCGGCAACGATAATGACCCAAAATGCCGGATGGTCAACAGTAGTAGCCGGCGGTGATAACCAGCTTCTGGTTGGTAGCAAGTGGTCGCAGCGCAAACTATGAAATAGTCGGCAATTGCGGCGCGTTGATAATCAGCGGGGATGACCAGACGATGGTGGTAACCGCCAGATTGCGCCGATAATTGGCTGGCGGTAAAACCGAGTCGGCGACGATGGCCATATGTGGTTGGCGGGTGTCGGCAATGGCAAATGGCGGTCGGCAGTGGCGGCTGGCGTCGCGATGTAGTGGCGCTGATGGTTAAGCGAAGAGGGGTGGTGGCAGCGGCAATGCGATGGTAGTCGGCACGGTGTCTAGTCGGCGGCCTTCGATTCTTATATCCATATTTGAGAGCTTTTAAGAATTTAACCGATGTCTCAAAGTTTCCAATGATATTTTAAGTGCTTGATCTCGACCGATTTCAATTTCCGATTAGCTTGCTTTTGTATCAAGATTCGTACTTGTAGAGGAATTTTCGGTCATATCGGTTGCCATATTTTTGGATGATATTATCTCAATCATCAAAAAATATATGTGCCAAGTACTTCAAAATAGTAAATTCTTCAACGAAATCTGCATGAGGACATTAACCTGTATGAAAGATTCGAGGTTTTTGTGAGAACGTGACTCGATGACATTAACCTGTATGAAAGAGGTTGAATTGAATCCACTGAAGATTTTGACCCATCCGAAGTTATTTATCAGAGTGTTACCCGATGACGTTAACCTATGTGGAAGAGGCCGTGGGAAGTCCACCAAGGACCTTTTGACCTATCCTAGGTTGTTTGTCAGGATGTTACCCGATGACGTTAACCTATGTGGAAGAGGTTGAATTGAATCGGAGGATTTTGACCTATCCGGTTATTTGTTAGGGTGTTACGAACTGTATGGAAGAGGTCGAATTGAATCCACTGAGGATCTTTGACCCATCCGAGGTTGTTTGTCAGAGTGTTACCCGATGACGTTAACCTGTATGGAAGAGGTTGAATTGAATCCGCTGAGGATTTTGACCTATCCGAGGTTGTTTGTCAGAGTCTTTGCTCGATGATGTTAACCTGTATGGAAGAGGTTGAATTGAATCCACTGACAATTTTTGACCTATCCGAGGTTGTTTGTCAGAGTGTTACCCGATGGCATTAACCTGTGTGAAAGAGGTTGAATTGAGATTTTGACCCATCCGGGTTATTTATCGAGTGTTACCCGATGGCGTGTAGAAGAGGCGTGGAAGTCCACCGCGACCTTTTGACCTATCCTAGGTTGTTTGTGGTGTTACCCGATGGCTATGTGGAAGAGGTTGAATCTCGAGGATTTTTGACTTATCCGAGGTTGTTTGTGGTGTAACCCGATGGCGACGCTAACTATGGAAGAGGTCAATTAGATCCGAGGATCTTTGACCCATCCGAGGTTGTTTGTCGAGTGTTACGTTAACTGTATGGAAGAGGTTGAATTGAATCCGAGGATTTTTGACCTATCCGAGGTTGTTTTGAGTCTCTTCGATGGCGTTAACGCCGTATGGAAGAGGTTGAATTGAATCCAAGAATTTTGACCTATCCGGTTGTTTGTCGAGTGTTACCCGATGACGTTAACTATATGGAAGAGGTCGAATTGAATCCACCGGGATTTTGACCTATCCAGGTGGTTTGTCGTTACGATGATGTTAACACCTGTATGGAAGAGGTCATGGGAAGTCCAAGACGACCTTTGACCTATCCAGGTTGTTTGTCGAGTCTTTGCTCGACGGCGTTAACTTGTGTGGAAGAGGTCTGAGGTCCACCAAAGACCTTTTGACCTATCTAGGTTGTTTGTCGAGTCTTTGCTCGATGGCGTTAACTGCGTGGAAGAGGTCGTGGAAGTCCACCAAAGACCTTTTGATCCTAGGTTGTTTGTCGAGTCTTTACGCTTAACGTGTGGAAGAGGTCGTGAGGAAGTCCACCAAGGACCTTTTGACCTATCCTAGGTTGTTTGTCAGAGTCTTCGCTTGATGATGTTAACCTGTGGAAGAGGTCATGAAGTCCACCAAGGACCTTTTGGCTATCCTGGGTTGTTTGTCAGAGTCTTTGCTCGATGACGTTAACCTATATGGAAGAGGTCGTATTGAAACATTTGTTTGAGCTTATAGCCAAAGTTTCTTATTAACCTTGGTCTTGTTTTTCCATAAGTATAATTGGAAAAAATCCTCCAACTTTGACTTATTTCTTGGGATGGTAATCGATTAGATGCTCACCATATTAACATGGGCAATATTTTGAGATTAAGAGTTGCCCCGATTAATGCGACAAAATCAGTGAACAATAAAACTCCGAATTTTACGAAAACCTCAAAAAGGGAAAAATCACAGGCTAGCCCGGTAAAAGCTTCCACTATCTTTTGACAAGATCTTCCGATCAGGATTCAGTATATGAGAAAGGGACAATAGTTCGATGTGAAATGTTGACGGCGATGTTGGCGACGATGTTGACGACGTGATGTTGATGCGATGATGGTCGGTGATGATTAAGCAGGCGGTGATGAAGCGGTCGACCCGGCGAAATGTGTGGCTTAGTGGTGGCTTGCTGTGCTTGGAGGATCTTTAGAGCTCTCCTCTCTCTCTTGCTTGGCCTCCCTTCCTTCTTGGCCTCCCTCATGAGGAATGAGGGGCTATTTATAGATTGGAGGAGTGGCGTACATACATGCAAAACCCGCACTCCACTTTCATTTGAAATGATCCCCTTGATCATATGATGTATTTTGTGCATTTGAATACTCAAATGAAGTCGATTATAAAATCTTTGGCTTTTGGAACCGGCGAGATGCTCGATTTTACTATAGACACTCCATATTTGAGAGCTTTTTTGAATTTAACGATGTCTCAAAGTTTTCAATGATATTTTAAGTGCTTGATCTACTTCAATTTAGATTCTTGACATCAAGATTCGCGATTAGAAGAATTTTCGGGATCATATCAATATATATATATATATATATATATATATATATATATATATATATATATATATATATATATATATATATATATATATTTATATATTATTGTTAAAAAAAAATTGTTGAGAAAATCATAATGGATTTTGTGTATTTTTATGAGATTCCATGATATCTTCGAAATCGAAGAAACAATTTGTTGTTTCAAGATCCTCACCTGACATACATGAGAAATTATTACATGTAGAGTCCGGATATAGCTTTGCATCTGAACGCCAATTAGATTTGGACATGTGTTGAAGATTAAAATATTATTTTTTGACTTTACCACGCGGTAATGATGGGACCTGATGTCGTTAACATGACCGACCGAATCTACCATCAAAATAACGAGTGCACCTGACTCCATTTCCGCTGATGTCTTTGTTTAAATGCGAGGAAGATATTTAAAAGCAATATATAAATGAATTTAGGCACTCCAAAAGAATTAGCATATTTAGATATTTTACAAACAAGGAGAGAAGAGAAACAAAAATCTCTCATTTCAATTGAGAAAAAACTGTGAAAATGAAGAACAAATTTCAAAGTGGTATACTTTATATGTAGATCAATTTGATGGATGATGTCATAAATATGAATGCATCTCTAAGTTTTCTACACACACACACACACATATATATATATATATAGTTATTTTGAAACACTTAGTGATCTTCTCTGAAATTCTTTTATGAACTAAAAATTTTCTACACTATTTTGAGTTCTTTCCAGGAAGATTTGGATTGTTTTCTATCTATTTTTTATGTGTTCAATCTGTACGTTCTAGAGTGTACATATATATATTTTTAATTTTAAAGCACTATGAGACTTTCAATTATGGATCTTAATGGTATTATAAGTTGCTTTGAGTTCTTTTTATGAGAATTTGGATAATTTTGATATAGTTTTTCATGTGTACACTATATACACTATGGCGTGTACACCTTATTTTTTAAATTTAAAGCACCGAGAAGCTTCTAATATCTTTTGTAAATGATATTATAAGCTGCTTTGAGTTCTTTTTAGGAGAATTTGAGAAATTTTGGTGTAGTTTTTCAAGTGTACAATCTATACACTCTGAGTGCATTTTTTTAAAATTTAAATGATTGTGGATTCTAATTATAGATCTTAATGATATTATATCTTTGTGCCTTGCAACATGATTTGAGTAATTTTTTTTAATTTTTTAGAGTGTATAATCTGAACACTCTGAAGTGTACACCTTTTCTTTTTTGGATTTAAATGATGATGGACTTCTAATTATGGATCTAAATTATATTATAAGTTATTTAGAGTTCTTTTCAAGAGTATTTGGGCTATTTTTTATTTATTTTTGATGTGTACAATCTATACACTATAGAGTTTACACTTTTTTTTCAATTTAAAGCACTATGGGACTTCCAATCTGGTTGCAATGTTCTCATTAGTTCACTTTTCATTTGAAGCTTAAAATGTCTGCGAAATGGATAACTTTGGATCGCACATTCACCATTAGAGCATTGCTTGATTCCATTTCAGAACACTTCACTAAGGAAGTAGTTGAAATTTTAACAAGTCTATGTATTCATCAATTTATTAGAATGCCATTATCAACAAGATTATGCTCATGTCATGTTGAATATTGAAAAGTAGGCTTTCTATGTTGGTGATTTTTCTTTTCTAGCGGATGAAGTTTCTTTAATCATAGGTTGCCAAATAGAGGGAGAAAGGTCACATGGCAAAATCCCATTATCAGTCAAATTCAATAGATTTTAAAAATAAAATTGAGAATTGATTGTCGGTTGAGCTCGACTGTTTGTGCGGTTGTATATATAATTTTTGATTTCAAATCTATTATTTATATATTACAATTAGAGTGGCTTTAAGAATTAATCTTACCTTTGATAATATAGAGAATCTTTGCTAATTCTGATTATTAGAAGCCATATGGACTTTCAGTTTTACAATTTAATGTGATTACATCAAAAATTTTTTGATGTAGGCACCGGGTATGAGTGGCTTTGTCACTCTTTTGATTTATCTTATATTTATACATTAAGCATACATAGCTCTTTCTTTGCGGGTTATAGTTTCGTGTGCATATAAGATATTTATCTTATTTAGTTTTCTAGACTCAAATGCAGGTGAAGGCTATGTTGGTAACATAACAATATCATCGAAAATGTAACACATCTTATCAAAAAGTGACAAGAAGCCCTCATGTACGCATCAATTTTGATAAATCAATGAAACTAGAAAGCTCCTATAACTCTAATATGTCATCAAATTTTCTATTGTCAATGTACAATCAAAGCCCACTTTGTGTTCATATAAAAAATAGATTTGAAATATACTATACTGCTGAGCTATTTGACACAATAGAACGACGCTTCTGATTTTATTTAAATCTATTCTGGTTTTAATAATGAATTTGTGTGACCTTCCGTTAACATCCACATGTAACAACTTCATCAGGTTGTAAAAATATGGTGGCCACAAAAGAAAGCTTCTTTCAATATTCCAACGGGGAAAGTATATCAGAATCTTTGTTGAATGATAGACATTCTAATTGATGAATATATAGCTTCTTAAAATTTTGACTCGATGAATGTTCAAAATCAATCAAATGTAATAGTAGATAACTTCATCGAAAGTTATCCGTTTTTAATTTTTTGTTCAAATGAAAGTGACTAATAGAACATTTGGAACTAGATTGGAATCCCATTCTTTAAATTTAAAAAAAGTTGTGTACACCTCAAAAAAAGATAGAAAATGAAATACTCTTGAAAGAACTCAGCGACATAATATCAAGATCCATAATTAGAAGTTCATCATCATTTAAATCAAAAAAAAAAATGTTTTTACTCGAGTATATATATTATACACTATATATAGTGTACATATTATACCTCACTAAAATAAATACTCAAATCTTGTTGCAAGGCCTCCACATAACATAAATCATTGAGATCCATAATTGGAATTTAATTTTTTTTTTTAAAAAAAGGTGTACCTCCATGTGTATAGATTTTACACTTGAAAACTACAAAAATTTCCAAATCCTTCTAGAAAGAACTCAAAAAAATGTATAATACAATTTACAAAGATATTAGAAGTTCTAGAGTGCTTTTAAATTTTTTAAAAGTGTACACTCTAGAGTGTATAGAGTATAAACATGAAAAAGTATCAAAATTACCCAAATCCTCTTAAAAAAAACTCAAAATATCTTATAATATCATTTAGATCCATAATTAGAAGTTTTACAATGGCTTGAAATTTAAAAAAGGGGTACTACTCTAGAGTAACTGGTTTGTACACTCTGAAAAGCGATTAAAATACTCAAATCCTACTAATATGCCATACAACATATAATACATTTAGATCCTTAATAAAGTTTCACGGTGTTTTAAATTAAAAGGATGTACACTCCATAGTCTAGATATACAGATTGTACACAAGCAAAATAACTAAGTCCTCTTGGAAAGAACTTAAAACAACTTATAATACTATTTAGATCCATAATTGGAAGTCTCAGTGATTTCAAATTAAAAAAAGGGTGTATACTTGAGTGTATAGGACTACACGAAAAATTGATAAAAAAATACTCAAATCTTGTTGAAAAGGTACTCCATATAAGTCTATTTTAGGTGTTACGAGTTCTTCCATAGTGGGACTTCCTATATCCTATTTTGTATATTTAGAAAGGATATAATCCTTCCACATGTAATTTAGATCCATAATTGGAAGTCTCACAGTGGTTTTAAATTAAAAAAAGTGTACACTCTAGAGTGTACAGATTGAACACTCTCGGAAATTGATAAAAAAATACTCAATTCCTATTGAAAGGCACTCCATACAACATATAATACCATTTAGATCCATAATAAGAAGTCTCACAATGCTTTAAAATTTAAAAGGTGTACACACTAGAGTGTCTGATTATATATGAAAAATATATAGAAAATCCTCTCGAAAGAACTCATAACTTATAATATCATTTAGATTCATAATTGGAAGTCCCATGGTTTCAAATTAAGAAAATGGTATACAGTCCAAGAAATTGATAAAAAAAAAATACTTAAATCCTGTTGAAAGACACTCCATACAGTATATAATACCATTTAGATCTATAATTGGAAGTCGCCCAGTGCTTTAAATAAAAAAATAAGCGTGTACACTCCAGGAGTGTACCAAAATTACTCAAATCCTTCTAAAAAACTCAAAAGTGCATAATACTATTTAGATCCATAATTTAGTCCTTGCTTTAAATGAATAAAAAAGGTGTACACTCCAGAGTATACATAGTGTATACATAAAAAACTACACCAAAATTATCCAAACCCTTTTGGAAAGAACTCAACATAGCATATAATACCTTTAGATCCCTAATTGGAGATCCCCCAGTGCTTTAAAATTAAAAAAAATGGTGTACACTCCAAAGTGTACAGAGTGCACACATGAAAAATTATCAAAATTATACAAATCCTCCTGAAAAAAACTCAAAATAGTTTATAATACCATTTAGAAAGAATATAGGAGTCTCACTGCTTTAAATTTAAAAGGTGTACACTCTAGAGTGTATATCTAAAAAATAGATAAAAAATAGCCCAAATCCTCATGAAAAGAACTCAAAATAATATAATTATTTAGAAATGATATAAGAAGTCTCAGTGCTTTAAATTTTTTAAAAAATGATATACACTCGAGAGTGTATAAAGTGTACACCTCAAAAATAGATAGAAAACAACATAAATACTCTTGGAAAGAACTCAAAAGAGTTTATAATATCATTTATATCTATAAGTGGAAATTTCATAGTACTTTAAATTTTAAAAAATAAGGTATACGCTCTAGAGTGTAGAGAGTATACACATGAAAAATTGCATCAAAATTACTCGAATCCTCTTGAAAAGATCTCAAAATAGCTTATAATACTATTTAAAAAGAATATAGGAAGTTCCATAGTGCTTTAAATTTTAAAAAAAGTGTGTGCTATCTAGAGTGTATAGAGTGTACACCTCAAAAATAGATAGAAAATAACTCAAATCCTCATGTAAAGAACTTAAAATAGCTTATAATACCATTTAGATCTATAATAGGAAGTTTCACAGTCCTTTAAATTTAAAAGGGTGTACACTCCAAATGTATAGAGTGTACATATGAAAAATTGCACCAAAATTATCCAAATCATCCTGAAAAGAACTCAAAATAGCTTATAATACCATTTAAAAAGGATATTGGAAGTTCATAGTGCTTTAAATTTAAAAAAAAAAGGTGTACACTCAAGAGTGTACAAAGTGTACACCTCAAAAATAAATAAAAAATAGTCCAATCCTCCTCAAAAGAATTCAAAACAGCTTATAATACCATTTAGATCCATAATAGGAAGTCTCACAATTTTTTTTAAAAAAAGTGTACACTATAGAGTATACACTTGGAAAACATACCTAAAACATCTCAAAACCTCATGGAAAGAACTCAAGAACAACTTATAATACCATTTAGATCCATAAGTGGAAGTCCTCTGTGCTTTAAATTAAAAATAATGTACACTTGAGTGTACACCTCCAGATAGAAAATAGCCCAACTCAATACATTGGTGTATAAACATAAAATAATCCCAAACAATCTTGAGTGTACTAAATGTAATTAGCTAAATGCTCTAAACTTGAAAAGAGTTTAGAATAATACCATATTGTATTTGAAGAAGATGAGATGGTAATAGTTGGAACAAATGTGAAAACCTACAATCTCTAAAGTTCAAGAATGCACGAAATAATACCTCATGGAGTAGTTTCAACCGAGAAGATGAGATATACCTAATTTTAATGTGAGAATTAGCACAACTTTGGAGGAAGGTGATGCTATTGATGCACGGAGGGAGAATACAATCTACACGAATGAACACAGTACAAAAATGAAAATACCTAAATTTAGCCCATGCTTGGAATCTGAAATGGTGTCTAGGAGCCCTCAAAAACGGCATCTAGTGCACTCCCGTTGTTTAAGGTCGTCATCGCGGTCATGTTAACGGCATTAGCCGTTGCGTGAAGTCAAAACCCAATATTTTAATCCTGACATGTCCAAATCCATTCGTCGGATGCGAGCTACATCCGGACTCACGCATAGTTTCTCGACTGCATTTGAGCTAATTAATTTGGCTGAATCAGCTATACAAGACTTTCACATGCCAACGTTTCGTGTACTCCTCTTCTATGACAATCAAGCGTTATTCAAAGGTATTGAGATTTGTGCCATTTGTCGGAGACAAGATGAATGACGGCTTTATTAGGTTCATGCCAATTCACAAAGTCAATTCATCATATTTCTTTCTTACTTAATCTTATCCTTATCTTCTGTTTCAGGTTTCATCTGTCTACAGGTTCGGTCACATTTTTTTTCCTATTTTTCGTTCCCTGCGTTAATTCTTTTTCTTATTTATTGTCCAGTGTATATAAATAAAATACTTATACTTTTCTATACTAATATACACTTATACTTAATGCTCGAATCAAATTAAATACTGAGACAAAGTTATGATCTATTATGCAAATCGGATATATCGTTTCTATGATAAATTAAAACAGTAAAAAAAAATTTAACAAACTTCAATATACTATGGTTCAATTAGTGAGAAATTGATTTTAAAAGCGTTATAAAAATCTTAATATATGTATAAATTTTAATGAGTAATTCTAGCTAGAAATTTGTGTGAAATGTTGATCAGCCCATCAATCTATTAATTAAAAAAAGCTAGTCAAATATAAAAACATCAATTTAGACCTGACTTTCCTTTGTCAACATCAAACCGTGGTTCAGAGGTTTTATTATATATCAATGTTTAAATTCATCAAATTATTGTGATATTCTTTCGGGCTTTCAGTGG
Organism: Cymbidium sinense; assembly: GCA_021442155.1. Classification (NCBI taxonomy): domain Eukaryota; kingdom Viridiplantae; phylum Streptophyta; class Magnoliopsida; order Asparagales; family Orchidaceae; genus Cymbidium; species Cymbidium sinense. The sequence goes on from CM038215.1 coordinate 22,189,619, forward strand.
GAGGGAGAGTTTGCGTCATGTCAATATGATCTAATTAGCTTTCTCTCTCTCTCTCTCTCTCTCTCTACTATATATATATATATATAAAGATAGAGAGAGAGAGAGTCTTATGACATATAATAAAACCTCTAAACCATGGGTTTGATATTGACAAAGAAATGTCAGGCCTAAAGCTCACCTAGATATGTTTACTGTTTATATGTTGCTCACATTCATTCACAAAGATTTTGCTAGCTATCCTTACCTCTTTTTATTTTTATTTTATGCTGAAGTAGTTTGATTGCATGACATATTATACATAAATGAAATGAAGTTTGAGGTCTTAGACATGGTAAAATCATCTTTATGGCTTAGGGTTTCAGAGTTAGGAGAGATTCTATTATTAACTGTTAGTTAGATGAGATGGAGAAGGGTTCTCTTGGTGGATGTCTACATCCAAATCGTAATGATTCGGGTGTAGAACAAACCCTAACCCCAACTACACTATAATAGTGATTGATCCAATGAATCTTCGAATGAAAAAAAATCAATTGCCCACCTTAAACGATCGTTGGCTGTTATTTCTAGCTAGTTTCAAGCCTCATAACAGTTTATAATATCATTTAGATTCATAATTGTAAGTCCCATAGTAGTTTCAAATTAAGAAAATAGTATACAGACCAAAAAATTTATAAAAAAATATACTCAAATCCTGTTGAAAGACACTCCATACAATATATAATGCCATTTAGATCTATAATTAAAAGTCGCCCAGTGCTTTAAATAAAAAATAAGCGTGTACACTCCAGAGTGTACAAAAACTACTAAAATTACTCAAATCCTTCTAAAAAGAACTCAAAGTGCATATACTACTATTTAGATCCATAATTGGAAGTCCACGGTGCTTTAAAATTAAAAAAAAGGTGTACACTCAGTATACATAGTGTATAAAAAACTATACCAAATTATCCAAACTCTTGGAAAGAACTCAACATAGCATATAATACCTTTAGATCCTTAATTGGAAGTCCCCTAGTGCTTTAAAATTACAAAAAAAATGGTGTACACTCCAAAGTGTACAGAGTGCACACATGAAAAATTACACCAAAATTATACAAAACATCTTGAACAGAACTCAAAATAGTTTATAATACTATTTAGAAAGGATATAGGAAGCCTCAGAGTGCTTTAAATTTAAAAAAGGTGTACACTCTAGAGTGTACATCTAAAAAATAGATAAAAAATAGCCCAAATCCTCACGAAAAGAACTCAAATAGCTTATAATACCATTTAGAAAGGATATAAGAAGTCTCATAGTGCTTTAAATTTTTTAAAAAATGATATACACTCGAGAGTGTATAAAGTGTATACCTCAAAAATAGATAGAAAACAACATAAATCCTCTTGGAAAGAACTCAAAAGAGTTTATAATACCATTTATATCTATAAGTGCAAATTTCATAGTACTTTAAATTTTAAAAAATAAGGTATACGCTCCAGAGTGTACAGAGTGTACACATGAAAAATTGCATCAAAAATACCCGAATCCTCTTGAAAAGATCTAAAATAGCTTATAATACTATTTAAAAGAATATAGGAAGTCCCATAGTGTTTTTTTTTAAAAAAGTGTGTGCTTTCTAGAGTGTATAGAGTGTACACCTCAAAAATATAAAAAATAACTCAAATCCTCATGTAAAGAACTTAAAATAGCTTATAATACCATTTAGATCCATAATAGAAGTCTCACTTCCTTTAAATTTGGTGTATACGATGTATAGTGTACATATAAAAAAATTACACCAAAATTATCCAAATCATCCTGAAAAGAACTCAAAATAGCTTATAATACTATTTAAAAAGGATATATGAAGTCTCATAGTGCTTTAAATTTTAAAAAAAGGGTATACACTCAAGAGTGTACAGAGTGTACACCTCAAAAATAAATAAAAAATAGTCCAAATCCTCCTCATAAGAACTCAAAACAGCTTATAATATCATTTAGATCCATAATAAGAAGTCTCACAATGCTTTAAATTTTTTTTTAAAAAGTGTACACTATAGAGTATACAGAGTATACACTTGGAAAACATACCTAAAACATCTCAAAACCTCATGGAAAGAACTGAACAATTTATAATACCATTTTAGATCCATAAGGAAGTCCTCAGTGCTTTAAAATTAAAATAATGTGTACACTTGAGTGTACACCTTAAAACATATAGAAAATAGCCCAACTCAATACATTGGTGTATAAACATAAAATAATCCCAAACAATCTTGAGTGTACTAAATGTAATGAGTTGAATGCTCTAAACTTGAAAAGAGTTGAATAATACCATATGTAATCATTCAAGGAGATGAGATGGTAATAGTCGGAACAAATGTGAAAACCCTGCAATCTCTAAAGTTCAAGAATGCGAAATAATACCTCATGGAGTAGTTTCAACCAGAAGATGAGATAGTACTGAATTTTAATGGAGAATTAGCACAACCTTGGAGGAAGGTGGATGCTTGTATTGATGCAGAGGAGCTGAATACAATCTCTACAATGAACACGTACAAAATGAAAATACCTAAATTTAGCCCATGCTTGGAATCTGAAGCGCCTCAGCCTCAAAACGGCATCTAGTGCACTCCCGTTGATTTAACGGGCCGGGTCAGGTCCCGGTCACGTTAACGGCATTAGGTCCCGCCATTACCGCGTGGTGAAGTCAAAACCCAATATTTTAATCTTCAACATGTGTACAAATCTGATTGATGTCCGGATGCAGAGCTATATCCGGACTCTACACGTAATAGTTTCTCGACCTGCATTGGCTACTACTGTGAGCTAATTAATTTGGCTGAATCAGCTATTACAAGACTTTCACATGCCAACGTCTCATGTGCTCCTCTTCTATGACAATCAAAGCGTTATTCAAAGGTATTGAGATTTATTGCCATTTTGTTGGAGACAAGATGAATGATGGCTTTATTAGGTTCATGCCAATTCACAAAGTCAATTCATCATATTTCTTTTCTTACTTTAATCTTGTCCTTATCTTCTGTTTCAGGTTTCATCTGTCTACAGGTTCGGTCACATGTTTTTTTTTTTCGTTCCCTGCGTTAATTCTTTTTCTTATTTATTGTCCAGTGTATATAAATAAAATAATTATACTTTTCTATAATAATTATACTTAAACTTAATGCTCGAATCAAATTAAATACTGAGACAAAATTATGATCTATAATGCAAATCGGATATATCGTTTCTATGATAAATTAAAACAGTAAAAAAAAATTTAACAAACTTCAATATATTATGGTTCAATTAGTGAGAAATTGATTTTAAAAAGCGTTATAAAAATCTTAATATATGTATAAAATTTTAATGAAGAATTCCTAGCTTTCGGGGTTCAAGTCGGAGGGAGAGTTTGCGTCATGTTAATATGATCTAACTAGCTTTCACTATAAATCTCTCTCTCTCTCTCTCTCTCTCTCTCTCTCTCTATATATATATATATATATATATATATAGAGAGAGAGAGAGAGTCTTAGGCATTGACATATAATAAAACCTCTAAACCATGGGTTTGATATTGACAAAGAAAAGTCAGCCCTAAAGCTCACTTAGATATGTTTACTATTTATATGTTGCTCACATTCATTCACAAGGATTTTGCTAGATATCTTTACTCACCGCTTTTTATTTTTATTTTATGCTGAAGTAGTTTGATTGCATAACATATTATAAATAAATGAAATGAAGTTTGAGGTCTTATATATGGTAAAATCATCTTTATTGGTTAGGGTTCTATTATTAACTGTTAGTTAGATAAGATGGAGAAGGGTTCTCTTGGTGGATGTTTACATCCAAATCGTAATGATTCGGGTGTTGAACAAACCCTAACCCTAACTACACTATAATAGTGATTGATCCAATGAATCTTCGAATGAAAAAAAATCAACTGCCCACCTTAAACGATCGTTGGCTGTTATTTTTAGCTAGTTTCAAGCCTCTAAGGGGATAGATTGTCCACTACTGCACAAAAAGAAAAATTAACAATGAAATGAAAATATATGGAAGAGATTTCAATAAAGAATGAAAATAATAGGTTACCAAACTTTAACAACATCAATCAAAATGATGTAGAGGATAAGCTAGTGCTTGAGGGATTTTTAATTGGGTGAAAATAAGTTATGTCCAAGGCTTTTTATGCATTTAATGAAAGGATTTCTGATTAAAAATATATATAATTAATTTTTTATTGTACTATAAAATGAAATTCAATCTTATTTTTTTTACAAAGAGAAAAATAAATTGGTATATATTATTATTCTTGTTTTAATTTTGAAATCACTTTGAACTTTTGAACAAAAAAGCTTCAATAGTTCCTTTATATATACACACAGGAATCAAAACTTAGCATATTCTATTTTAGTGCCGTTGGTTTTTGAAATTTCTAGTACTTAAATTCTTTTATATTTTTTTTATTTGATTTTGTTATAGATTTTAATCATATACAAGGAAAATGATTTGTTGTTTTTTGAAATTTATTTCCAATACTTACATAATATCATTTAGAAAGGATATAAGAAGTCTCACAGTATTTTAAATTTTAAAAAGGTGTACACTCTAGAGTGTACATCTCAAAAATAGATAAAAAATAGCCCAAATCCTCATGGAAAGAACTCAAAATAGCTTATAATACAATTTAGAAAGGATATAAGAAGTCTCATAGTGCTTTAAATTTTTTAAAAAATGATATACACTCGAGAGTGTACAAAATGTACACCAAAAAAATAGATAGAAAATAACCTAAATCCTGCTAAAAAGAACTCAAAAGAGTTTATAATACCATTTGTATCTATAAGTGGAAATTTCACAGTACTTTAAATTTTTAAAAATAAGGTATATACTCTAGAGTGTACAGAATGTACACATATAAAATTACATCAAAATTACTCAAATCCTCTTGAAAAGATCTCAAAATAGCTTATAATATCATAGTGCTTTAAATTTTAAAAAAAGTGTGTACTCTCTATAGTGTATAGAGTGTACACCTCAAAAATAGATAGAAAATAACTCAAATCCTCATGTAAAGAACTTAAAATAGCTTATAATATCATTTAGATCCATAATAGGAAGTCTCACAATGCTTTAAATTTAAAAAAAATGGTGTACAGAGTGCACATATAAATAATTGCACCAAAATTATCCAAATCCTCCTAAAAAGAACTCAAAACAGCTTATAATACTATTTAAAAAGGATATAGGAAGTCTCACAGTGATTTAAATTTTAAAAAAATAGTGTACACTCCAGAGTGTACATACGCCTCAAAAATAAATAAAAAATAGTCCAAATTCTTCTCGAAAGAACTTAAAACAGCTTATAATATCATTTAGATCCATTATAGGAAGTCTCACAATGCTTTAATTTTTTTTTAAAAAAGTGTACACTATAGAGTATAATGAGTATACACTTGGAAAATAGACCTAAAACATCTCAAAACCTCATGGAAAGAACTCAGAACATCTTATAATACCATTTAGATCCATAAGTGGAAGTCCTATAGTGCTTTAAAATTAAAAATAAGGTGTACATTTTAGAGCGTACACCTCAAAAACAGATAGAAAATAGCCCAACTCAATACATTGGTGTATAAACATAAAATAATCCTAAACAATCTTGAGTGTGCTAAATGTACTGAGCTAAAGACTCTAAACTTGAAAAGAGTTTAGAATAATACCATATGTAATCGTATTCGACGGAGGAGATGAGATGGTAACAGTCGGAACAAATGTGAAAACCCTAAAATCTCTAAAGTTCAAGAATGCACTAAATAATACCTCATGGAGTCGTTTCGACAGAGAAGATGAGATAGTACCTCAAATTTTAATGTCTGAGAATTAGCATAACCCTGGAGGAAGGTCGGATGCTCATTGATGAACGTCGGAGGGAGGCGAATACAATCTCTACGAATGAACACAAAATGAAAATACCTAAATTTAGCCCATGCTTGGAATTTGAAACGGCTTAGCCGCCCTCAGGCATCTAGTGCACTCCGTTGATTTAACTGTGGTCGTCACGTTAACGGCATTAGGCCCCACCGTTACCACGTGGTGAAGTCAAAACCCAATATTTTAATCTTCGACACGTGTCCAAATCTGATTGGCGTCCGGATGCAGAGCTACATCCAGACTCTGCACGTAATAGTTTCTTGACCTGCATTGGCTACTACTATGAGCTAATTAATTTTGCTGAATCAGCTATTCCAAGACTTTCACATGCCAACGTCTCATGTGCTCCTCTTCTATGACAATCAAAGCGTTATTCAAAGGTATTGAGATTTATTGCCATTTTGTTGGAGACAAGATGAATGGCTTTATTAGGTTCATGCCAATTCACAAAGTCAATTCATCATATTTCTTTTCTTACTTTAATCTTGTCCTTATCTTCTGTTTCAGGTTTCATCTGTCTACAGGTTCGGTCTCATGTTTTTTTTTTTTTTCTATTTTTCGTTCCCTGCGTTAATTCTTTTTCTTATTTATTGTCCAGTGTATATAAATTAAAATAATTATACTTTTCTATGATAATTATACTTAAACTTAATGCTTGAATCAAATTAAATACTGAGACAAAATTATGATCTATAATGCAAATCGGATATATCGTTTCTATGATAAATTAAATCAGTAAAAAAAAAATTTAACAAACTTCAATATACTATGGTTCAATTAGTGAGAAATTGATTTTAAAAAAGCGTTATAAAATCTTAATATATGTATAAAATTTTAATGAAGAATTCCTAGCTTTCGGGGTTCAAGTGGGAGGGAGAGTTTGCGTCTCTCTCTCTCTCTCTCTCTCTCTCTCTCTCTCTCTCTCTATATATATATATATATATATATAAAGAGAGAGAGAGAGAGAGTCTTAGACATTGACATATAATAAAACCTCTAAACCATGGGTTTGATATTGACAAAGAAAAGTCAGGCCTAAAGCTCACTTAGATATGTTTACTATTTATATGTTGCTCACATTCATTCACAAGGATTTTGCTAGTTATCTTTACTCACCGCTTTTTATTTTTATTTTATGCTGAAGTAGTTTGATTGCATAACATATTATACATAAATGAAATAAAGTTTGAGGTCTAATACATGGTAAAATCATCTTTATTGGTTAGGATTCTATTATTAACTGTTAGTTAGATAAGATGGAGAAGGGTTCTCTTGGTGGATGTCTACATTCAAATCATAATGATTCGGGTGTAGAACAAACCCTAACCCTAACTACACTATAATAGTAATTGATCCAATGAATCTTCGAATGAAAAAAATCAACTGCCCACCTTAAACGATCGCTGGCTGTTATTTTTAGCTAGTTTCAAGCCTCTAAGGGAATAGATTGTGCACTACTACACAAAAAGAAAAATTAATAATGAAATGAAAATATATGGAAGAGATTTCAATAAAGAATGAAAATAATAGGTTACTAAACTTCAACAACATCAATCAAAATGATGTAGAGGATAAGCTAGTGCTTGAGGGATTTTTAATTGGGTGAAAACAAGTTATGTCTAAGGCTTTTTATGCATTTAATGAAAGGATTTTTGATTAAAAAATATATGATTAATTTTTTATTGTACTATAAAATGAAATTCAATCTTATTTTTTTTACAAAGAGAAAAATAAATTGGCATATATTATTATTCTTATTTTAATTTTGAAATTTCACTTTGAACTTTTGAACAAAAAAGCTTCAATAGTTCCTTTATATACACACACACCAATCAAAACTTAGCATATTCTATTTTAGTGCCGTTGGTTTTTGAAATTTCTAGTACTTAAATTCTTTTATATTTTTTTATTTGATTTTGTTATAGATTTTAATCATATACAAGGAAAATGATTTGTTGTTTTTTGAAATTTATTTCCAATACTTATATATATATATTCAATTGTTTTTAGAAATATTATAAAGTGATTATACTTTACCCATCTAATTATAATCCACAATCAAATTAGATTAATGAATATTGCGTGCATTAAAATATGCAATTTTGTTAAGAAAATCCAAAATTTAAGTTTTAATTTTTCAATTAACTTTCATATTAATATAATATAAAAATTGATTATTTGTTTAAATATTGTGGTCATCACAAAATAAATCAAAAAACGTTTAAATCATTAAAAATTTTAGCCAAGATGTTCTGACCTATGTTAGCTCAATAAGATATTATTCATTAAAGTATTTAGAAAATGCCTCAATGATTTTCTTTGAAATATTAAAATACTTTTAGCTTCATACGAGGGGTTGACAGTTTTGCTTTATTTTAATAGCAAACATATAAATCTAATTGCATATTTTCATTTTTTTGTAGATGGTAAAATTTTAAGGGAAAGACCATCTTTACAATTTATTAGAAATTTTATGATGACCGATTAATCTTATGAAAAGGTTTCTATTTCATTATCGAACATCAAAAATATTTTACTAAAATTTGATAGGGTCAAAAAATGCATTGCTACTCGAGCTTGGTGAAATAATTTTGTGAAGACATAAGATTATCTAGAATCATTGATAATATTTATAATTTTTATTTTATTTTATAGGTTTAAGTTAACATCTTCCAATCTAAATCTTTAAGTATAAATGTTCATGGCTTGTTTCATAATAACTCGAACATAAGTGCCTCCTAAAGGGGTAAAAAAATATTATTCTTGGATCCTTTCTAGTAGTTTTAAGACTACATATAAATAAGTCAGGGTTTCACCTTTCAATTGAAATAACAAGCTACCCCTTTTTCTATTATGTTTAGTTTGATCCTTTTGTGAGAGTTATGTAGGGAACTTCTCTTCTAAGATTGAGAAGTTCACCTATTTGTCATTCTTATTTAATTGATGAAAATTCTTTTTCATCAAAACAATATTGGTGGATAAGGATGAAAAGATTTGCCTAAAATAGTTTGAACATTAATAGAATATTAAAAAAAGGGTACCAAGTGAAAGTATTAAAAACTTAAAATTTGTGCACTTGAACATGTTTTAACAAATCAATGCATATTTTACAACAACAAGCAATCCAATGAATCTTAAGGACATATTTGATTATTTGTAGATAAATTAAAATTAAAATTAATGAAGCCAATGAGTTGTTTCTATTGGTTGGATGTAGTAAAAAACAATCATGAAATTTAAGCATTAAAAACTCCTAACTTTAATGATCTTAAACTAATACGTAAAGAAGAAAAAAATCATAAATTGTAAGTAATAATCTATAAATATATCAAGAATTTCATAGAAAACAAATGCTTTTTCTTGAATCCATCATATTAGAGTTACAAATATGCACTAAAATTTATATTCTACTTTATCACATAATAATTTGTAAAAAGATATTTGTCATACAATTTTTTTTGTTCTATGAATTTATATCCCTCTTTATCAGTATAAGATTTTGATTTCAAATATATTTGCTATCAATCATTCCAAATAAACTAAGTGGAAAAGTAAATCTTAATTTTACCATTTACAAATAATGCTTTTTTTCTATTTAACATGGTTAAGTCTCAAGGTGCCAAATAGATGAAACCCCAAATAGTCACTAAAATTTTATTAAATTGAATCACATGTTCACTTTATTAAAATCTTTCTCTACAATCTCAATCACTAAGAGCAATATATCAATAAATAAATAAAATAATTTTTTTAATATATTATGCATGTTTTATCAGGTTCATAAGGCTAAAAAATTAACATGAATATGTTTTTAAACAATCATTATACCCTTTTAGTCACTTTTTCACCCTCACTTTTTTTTTTCTATCTTCAAAATGTCTAAAGAATGTAAATGAATACAAAATAAAATGAAATAAATAAAAAAATTTATGAAAGGGTATAATGATTGTTTAATAAAAAGAATTTACAAAAGAAGTTCATGAAATAGTAGCAATTAGAAGCTTAAAAATATTACTAAAAGATAAATAAATGCAAGTGAGAGCATTCACATACTCAAGTCATTTAAGTTAATTTTAAGTGCATAGTCCCGCATTTGATGAGTCAAACCTTGAATACACACACACATATATATAAGTATTCTTTTGCAGATTATATTCACTGCTTGTGGGAGTTTCTTTAATCAAGAAAAATCATTAAAAAGATTGGACTGCTTCAGATTTATTTGTACCTTTTTGAGCCACACTAGAATGAAGATCAAGATCATAATTTATATTATGATATAATGAAAAGTACTACAGTGGTGTTGAAACAATCTCATCCTTATTTTCATACCGATCACCATTTTTTTCTTTAATTTTACATATAAAATTTAAAACTTTGCTTTTATTACACAAAGCATGAAAAATATTTGTGTTACGATCAACCTCAGGAATAAATATACAAAGAGTCCCACGATCATGGGTGTATGGGTTGCCGTCATCCGCATCACTTCCGTCGTTCTCCATTACCTCAACAAGGAGAAGGAAGAGCTTAACCTAAACTCTATCTATTTAGGTTTGTCATCGCCATTGAGTTACTTAAGGAAGTTTATACCATCATGGTTTCAGGATCTTATAGTGATTATACTTTTACCTATATATTTATAATCTACCGTGAAATTAGATAAATGTATATTGCATGCATTATATATATATATATATATATATATATATATATATATATATATATATATATATATATATATGATATTTATATTTCTTATATATTCAGTTGTTAAAAAAAAATTGTTGACACAAGAAAATCTGTTAATTGATTTTGTGTATTTTTATGAGATTCCATGATATCTTCGAAATCGAAGAAACAAGTTGTTGTTTCAAGATCCTCACCTGACATACATGAGAAATTATTACGTGAAGAGTCGGATGTAAGCTAATTGATGAATTACATTTGTGTCAAGATTAAAATATTGGTTTTGACTTTACCACGCGGTAATGATGGGACCTGATGTCGTTAACATGACCGAGACCCGACTCGGCCCATTAAAATAACGAGAGTGCACTGGACTCCATTTCCGAGCACGGCTAGATGTTGTTTAAATGCGAGGAAGAAATTTAAAAGTAATATATAAATGAATTTAGGGCACTCCAACAAAGAATTAACATATTTAGATATTTTACAAACAAACTGGAGAGAAGAAAACAAAAATCTCTCATTTCAATTGAGAAAAAATTGTGAAAATGAAGAACAAATTTCAAAGTGGAACAAATTTCAAAGTGGTATACTTTATATGGAGACCAATTTAACGGATGATGTCATAAATATGAATGCATCTCTAAGTTTTCTACACACACACACAGATATATATATATATATATATATATATATATATATATATATATATAGTTATTTTGAAACACTTAGTGATCTTCTCTGAAATTCTTTTTTGAACTAAAAATTTTCTACACTATTTTGAGTTCTTTCCAGGAGGATTTGGATTGTTTTCTATCTATTTTTTATGTGTTCAATCTGTACATTCTAGAGTGTACACATTTGTTTTAATTTTAAAGCACTATGAGACTTTCAATTATGGATCTTAATATTAATGCTTTGAGTTCTTTTATGAGAATTTGGATAATTTTGATAATTTTTCATGTGTACACTATATACACTATGGAGTGTACACCTTATTTTTAAATTTAAAGCACGAGAAGTTTAATATCTTTTGTAAATGATATTATAAGCTATTTTGAGTTCTTTTTAGGAGAATTTGAGAAATTTTGGTGTAGTTTTTCAAGTGTACAATCTATACACTCTAGAGTGTACACATTTTTTTAAAATTTAAATGATTGTGGATTCTAATTATAGATCTTAATGATATTATATGCTGCGTGGAGTGCCTTGCAACATGATTTGAGTAATTTTTTCAATTTTTTAGAGTGTATAATCTGTACACTCTGAAGTGTACACCTTTTCTTTTTTAGATTTAAATGATGATGGACTTCAATTATGGATCTTATATTATAAGTTATTTAGAGTTCTTTTCAAGAGTATTTGGACTATTTTTTATTTATTTTTGAGGTGTACAATCTATACACTCTAGAGTTTACACTTTTTTTTTTTCAATTTAAAGCACTATGGGACTTCCAATCTGGTTGCAATGTTCTCATTAGTTCACTTTTCATTTGAAGCTTAAAATGTATGCAAAACGGATAACTTTCAGATGCAGACCATTCACCATTAGAGCATTGCTTGATTCCATTTCAGAACACTTCACTAAGGAAGTAGTTGAAATTTTAAGAAGTCTATGTATTCATCAATTTATTAGAATGCCTGCCATTCAACAAGATTAGACTGCTATCACTTCGCTCATGTCATGTTGGAATATTGAAAAGTAGGCTTTCTATGTTGGTGACTACTACATTCTTTCTGGATGAAGTTGCTTTAATCATAGGATGCCAAATAGAGGGGAGAAGGTCACATGGCAAAAATCCCCATTATCAAAGTCAAATTCAATAGATTTTAAAAATAAAATTGAGAAGGTCGATTGTCCGTTGAGCTCAGCACAATTTGTGCAGTTGTATATATAATTTTTGATTTCAAATCTATTATTTATATATTACAATTAGAGAGTGGCTTTAGACTTAATCTTCTACATGAATTTATTTGTTAAACATGACTGAATTATAATGTGATTACATCAAAATTTTGATGAGAACGTACATGAGTGGCTTTGTCACTCTTTTGATGGTATGTGTTATATTTTTTGATTTATACTATGTTATACATTCAAGCTAACATACATAGCTCTTTGCTGCAGGTTATAGTTCTTGAAATTATAAGAATATTTATCTTATTTAGTTTTCCTAAGAATCAAATCTGCAGCAAAGAGCTACATATGTTAGCTTGAATGTATAACACCATATAAATCAGAAAATGTAACACATACTATCAAAAAGAGTGACAAAGTCACTCATGTACCCGAGTGCATTCTGTATCAAAATTTTTGATGTAATCACATCAAATTGTGAAACTAGAAAGCTCCATATGGCTCTCGTCAATTGTAATCAGCAAATTTTCTATATTGTCAACGAAGTACATCAGGTTTGAAGTCACTTTATAATTGTGATATATAAAAAATAGATTTGAAATAAAAACTATATATACAACTGCAAAAATTGTGCTGAGCTCAATAGACAACCGACCTTCTCAATTTTATTTTAAAAATCTATTGAATTGGACTTTGATAATGAGGATTTCTGTCATGTGACCTTCTCCCCTCCGTTTGGCATCCCTATGATTAAAGCAACTTCATCCGTTGTAAAAGGAATGTAGTGGCCACAAACATAGAAAGCTTGCTTTTCAATATTCCAACAGGACATGAGCGAAGTGATATCAGGTGAATCTTGTTGAATGATAGACATTCTAATAAATTGATGAATATGTAGCCTTCTTAAAATTTTGACTACTTCCTCAGTGAAGTGTTCTAAAATGGAATCAAGCAATGTTCTAATGGTAGATAGCTTGCATCTGAAAGTTATCCGTTTTGTAGACATTTTAAGCTTCAAATGAAAAGTAAACTAATGAGAACATTAGAACTAGATTGGAAGTCCCACAGTACTTTAAATTTAAAAAAAGTTGTACACTTTAGAGTGTACACCTCAAAAATAGATAGAAAATGCTCAAATACTCTTGAAAAGAACTCTAAACAGCTTATAATATCATTTAGATCCATAATTAGAAGTTCATCATCATTTAAATCCAAAAAAAAAATGTGTACACTCAAGAGTATATATATTATACACTATATAGTGTACATATTATACACTCTGGAAAACTAAAAATAAATACTCAAATCTTGTTGCAAGGCACTCCACATAGCATATAAAATCATTGAGATCCATAATTGGAAGCCCCCATCATTTTAATTTTTTTTAAAAAAGGTGTACACTCCACAGTGTATAGATTTTACACTTGAAAAACTACACCAAAAATTTCCAAATCCTTCTAGAAAGAACTCAAAATGGCTTATAATACAATTTACAAAAGATATTAGAAGTTCTAGAGTGCTTTAAAATTTTTTAAAAAGTGTGCACTCTAGAGTGTATAGAGTATACACATGGAAAACTGTATCAAAATTACCCAAATCCTTTTAAAAAGAACTCAAAACAGCTTATAATATCATTTAGATCCATAATTAGAAGTTTTACAATGGCTTGAAATTTAAAAAAAGGGTGTACACTCTAGAGTATACAGGTTGTACACTCTAAAAACTGATTAAAAATACTCAAATCCTACTAATATGCACTCCATACAACATATAATATCATTTAGATCCTTAATAAGAAGTTTCACAGTGTTTTAAATTAAAAAAAAGGATGTACACTCCATAGTCTACAGATATACAGATTGTACACCTAGAAACTGCACCAAAATAACTTAAGTCCTCTTGGAAAGAACTTAAAACAACTTATAATATTATTTAGATCCATAATTGGAAGTCTCACAGTGGTTTCAAATTAAAAAAAGGGTGTATACTTCGGAGTGTACAGACTCCACACTCTGAAAAATTGATAAAAAAAATACTCAAATCTTGTTGAAAGGTACTCCATACAAGTCTATTTTTAGGTGTTCTGAGTTCTTCCATAGTGGGACTTCCTATATCCTATTTTGTACATTTAGAAAGGATATAATCCTTCCACATGTAATTTAGATCCATAATTGGAAGTCTCAGTGGTTTTAAATTAAAAAAGGTGTATACTCTAGAGTGTACAGACTGAACACTCTGGGAAATTAATAAAAAAATACTCAATTCCTGTTGAAAGGCACTCCATACAACATATAATACCATTTAGATCCATAATAAGAAGTCTCACAATGCTTTAAAATTTAAAAGAAGGGTGTACACTCTAGAGTGTACAGATTATATATGAAAAACATATAGAAAATAACCCAAATCCCTCTCGAAAGAACTCATAACAGCTTATAATATCATTTAGATTCATAATTGGAAGTCCCATAGTGGTTTCAAATTAAGAAAATGGTATACAGTCCAAGAAATTGATAAAAAAAAATACTCAAATCCTGTTGAAAGACACTCCATACAGTATATAATACCATTTAGATCTATAATTAGAAGTCGCCCAGTGCTTTAAATAAAAAATAAGCGTGTACACTCCAGAGTGTACACATGAAAAACTGCACCAAAATTACTCAAATCCTTCTAAAAAAAACTCAAAAGTGCATATAATACTATTTAGATCTATAATTGGAAGTCCCTAGTGCTTTAAAATGAATAAAAAAGGTGTACACTCCAAAGTATACATAGTGTATACATAAAAACCTACACCAAAATTATCCAAACCCTTTTGGAAAGAACTCAACATAGCATATAATACCTTTAGATCCCTAATTGGAGGTCCCACAGTGCTTTAAAATTAAAAAAATGGTATACACTCCAAAGTGTACAGAGTGCACATATGAAAAATTACACCAAAATTATACAAATCCTCCTGAAAAGAACTCAAAATAGTTTATAATACCATTTAGAAAGAATATAGGAAGTCTCACAGTGCTTTAAATTTAAAAAAGGTGTACACTCTAGAGTGTACATCTAAAAAATAGATAAAAAAAATAGCCCAAATCCTCATGAAAAGAACTCAAAATAACTTATAATACCATTTAGAAAGGATATAAGAAGTCTCATAGTGCTTTAAATTTTTTAAAAAATGATATACACTTGAGAGTGTATAAAGTGTACACCTCAAAAATAGATAGAAAATAACATAAATCCTCTTGGAAAGAACTCAAAAGAGTTTATAATACCATTTATATCTATAAGTGGAAATTTCATAGTACTTTAAATTTTAAAAAATAAGGTTTACGCTCCAGAGTGTACATAGCGTACACATGAAAAATTGCATCAAAATTACCCGAATCCTCTTGAAAAGATCTCAAAATAGCTTATAATACTATTTAAAAGAATATAGAAGTCCCATAGTTTAAATTTTAAAAAAAGTGTGTACTCTCTAGAGTGTATAGAGTGTACACCTCAAAAATAGATAGAAAATAACTCAAATTCTCATGTAAAGAACTTAAAATAGCTTATAATACCATTTAGATCCATAATAGAAAGTCTCACAATCCTTTAAATTTAAAAGGATATACACTCCAGAGTGTACATATGAAAAATTACACCAAAATTATCCAAATCATCCTGAAAAGAACTCAAAATAGCTTATAATACCATTTAAAAAGGATATAAGAAGTCTCATAGTGCTTTATATTTTAAAAAAAGGGTGTACACTCAAGAGTGTACAGAGTGTACACCTCAAAAATAAATAAAAAATAGTCCAAATCCTCCTCATAAGAACTCAAAATAGCTTATAATATCATTTAGATTCATAATAGGAAGTCTCACAATGCTTTAAATTTTTTTTAAAAAAGTGTTCACTATAGAGTATACAGAGTATACACTTGGGAAACATACCTAAAACATCTCAAAACCTCATGGAAAGAACTCAGAACAACTTATAATACCATTTAGATCCATAAGTGAAAGTCCTCTAGTGCTTTAAAATTAAAAATAATGTGTACACTTCAGAGTGTACACCTCAAAAACAGATAGAAAATAGCCCAACTCAATACATTGGTGTATAAACATAAAATAATCCCAAACAATCTTGAGTGTACTAAATGTAATGAGTTAAATGCTCTAAACTTGAAAAGAGTTTAGAATAATACCATATGTAATCGTATTCGACGAAGGAGATGAGATGGTAATAGTTGGAACAAATGTGAAAACCCTACAATCTCTAAAGTTCAAGAATGCACGAAATAATACCTCATGGAGTAGTTTCAACCGAGAAGATGAGATAGTACCTCGAATTTTAATGTGTGAGAATTAGCACAACCCTAGAGAAAGGAATGCTCGTGATCGATGCGGGAGGGAGCGACAATCTCTACGAATAAACAGACAAAAAATGAAAATATCTAAATTCAGCCCATGCTTGGAATCAAACGAGCCTAGCCCCTAAAAGCGGCATCTAGTGCACTCCGTTGTTTTAACGGGGGTCGCGGTCACGGTCAACGACCATTAGGCCCGCCGTTACCGCGTGGTGAAGTCAAAACCCAATATTTTAATCTTCGACAAGTGTCCAAATCTGATTTGCGTCCGGATGCAGAGCTACATCCAGATGCAGAGCTACATCCGGACTCTCTGACGTATTCTCGACTGCATACTACTGTGAGCTAATTAATTTGGCTGAATCAGCTATTACAAGACTTTCACATGCCAACGTCTCGTGTACTCCTCTTCTATGACAATCAAAGCGTTATTCAAAGGTATTGAGATTTATTGCCATTTTGTTGGAGACAAGATGAATGAGCTTTATTAGGTTCATGCCAATTCACAAAGTCAATTCATCATATTTCTTTTCTTACTTTAATCTTGTCCTTATCTTCTGTTTCAGGTTTCATCTGTCTACAGGTTCGGTCACATGTTTTTTTTTTTTCGTTCCCTGCGTTAATTCTTTTTCTTATTTATTGTCCAGTGTATATAAATAAAATAATTATACTTTTCTATAATAATTATACTTAAACTTAATGCTCGAATCAAATTAAATACTGAGACAAAATTATGATCTATAATGCAAATCGGATATATCGTTTCTATGATAAATTAAATCAGTAAAAAAAATTTAACAAACTTCAATATACTATGGTTCAATTAGTGAGAAATTGATTTTAAAAAGCGTTATAAAAATCTTAATATATGTATAAAATTTTAATGAAGAATTCCTAGCTTTCGGGCTTCAAGTGGGAGGGAGAGTTTGCGTCATGTCAATATGATCTAACTAGCTTTCACTATAAATCTCTCTCTCTCTCTCTCTCTCTCTCTCTCTCTCTCTCTCTCTCTATCTCTCTCTCTCTCTCTCTCTCTCTCTATATATATATATATATATATATATATATATAAAGAGAGAGAGAGAGAGAGTCTTAGACATTGACATATAATAAAACCTCTAAACCATGGGTTTGATATTGACAAAGAAAAGTCAGGCCTAAAGCTCACTTAGATATGTTTACTGTTTATATGTTGCTCACATTCATTCACAAGGATTTTGCTAGCTATCTTTACTCACCGCTTTTTATTTTTATTTTATGCTGAAGTAGTTTGATTGCATGACATATTATACATAAATGAAATGAAGTTTGAGGTCTTATACATGGTAAAATCATCTATATTAAAATACTTTTAGCTTCATACGAGGGGTTGACAGTTTTGCTTTATTCTAATAGCAAACATATAAATCTAATTGCATATTTTCATTTTTTTGTAGATGGTAAAATTTCAAGGGAAAGACCATCTTTACAATTTATTAGAAATTTTATGATGACTGATTAATCTTTTATTTGTCATTCTTATTTAATTGATGAAAATTCTTTTTCATCAAAACAATATTGGTGGATAAGGATGAAAAGATTTGCCTAAAATAGTTTGAATATTAATAGAATATTAAAAAAAACCAAGTGAAAGTATTAACAACTTAAAATTTGTGCACTTGAACATGTTTTAACAAATCAATGCATATTTTACAACAACAAGCAATCCAATGAATCTTAAGGACATATTTGATTATTTGTAGATAAATTAAAATTAAAATTAATGAAGCCAATGAGTTGTTTCTATTGGTTGGATGTAGTAAAAAACAATCATGAAATTTAAGCATTAAAAAACTCCTAACTTTAATGATCTTAAACTAATACGTAAAGAAGAAAAAAAATCATAAATTGTAAGTAATAATCTATAAATATATCAAGAATTTCATAGAAAACAAATGCTTTTTCTTGAATCCATCATATTAGAGTTACAAATATGCATTAAAATTTATATTCTACTTTATCACATAATAATTTGTAAAAAGATATTTGTCATACAATTTTTTTTGTTCTATGAATTTATATCCCTCTTTATCAGTATAAGATTTTGATTTCAAATATATTTGCTATCAATCATTCCAAATAAACTAAGTGGAAAAGTAAATCTTAATTTTACCATTTACAAATAATGCTTTTTTTCTATTTAACATGGTTAAGTCTCAAGGTGCCAAATAGATGAAACCCCAAATAGTCACTAAAATTTTATTAAATTGAATCACATGTTCACTTTATTAAAATCTTTCTCTACAATCTCAATCACTAAGAGCAATATATCAATAAATAAATAAAATAATTTTTTTAATATATTATGCATGTTTTATCAGGTTCATAAGGCTAAAAAAATTAACATGAATATGTTTTTAAACAATCATTATACCCTTTTAGTCGCTTTTTCACCCTCACTTAATTTTTTTCTATCTTCAAAATGTCTAAAGAATGTAAATGAATACAAAATAAAATGAAATAAATAAAAAAATTTATGAAAGGGTATAATGATTGTTTAATAAAAAGAATTTACAAAAGAAGTTCATGAAATAGTAGCAATTAGAAGCTTAAAAATATTACTAAAAAGATAAATAAATGCAAGTGAGAGCATTCACATACTCAAGTCATTTAAGTTAATTTTAAGTGCATAGTCCCGCATTTGATGAGTCAAACCTTGAATACACACACATATGTATAAGTATTCTTTTGCAGATTATATTCACTGCTTGTGGAAGTTTTCTTTAATCAAGAAAAATATATTGACCATCATATTATCACCTATAATTAATTTGGCTAAATCTCTTTTTTATGATTCAAAGCAAAATAGCTGAAACCAATCATTAAAAAGATTGAACTGCTTCAGATTTATTTGTACCTTTTTGAGCCACACTAGAATGAAGATCAAGATCATAATTTTTATTATGATATAATGAAAAGTACTACAGTGGGGTTGAAACAATATCATCCTTATTTTCATACCATCACCATTTTTTCTTTAATTTTACATATAAAATTTAAAACTTTGCTTTTATTAGACAAAGCATGAAAAATATTTGTGTTACGATCAACCTCAGGAAAAAATTTACAAAGAGTCTGACGATCATGGCTGTATGGGTAGCTGTCATCCGCGTCACTTCCGTCGTTCTCCATTACCTCAACAAGGAGAAGGAAGAGCTTAACCTAGAACTCTATCTATTTAGGTTTGTCATCGCCATTGAGTTACTTAAGGAAGTTTATACCATCATGGTTTCAGGATCTTATAGTGATTATCTTTTACCTGTATATTTATAATCTACCGTGAAATTAGATAAATGTATATTGCATGCATTATATATATATATATATATATATATATATATATGTATGTATGATATTTATATTTAGAAAATACTCCAAAGCTCTCCTGTGAAATATTTAAAACCACCTTCGCCTCCCTCCACCTCATAGTCGGTGAGCTCCCTAAGCAGCCTAATATTTCAATGAAAACAGTCAGTGTCAATTCGTCTCTCTTCATAATTTGGTGCTGTAGCCTAGATCGACACATGCTTCCATGGAGATCCTGCAGTAATTGGATTATACACTTTTTGGGGTGACCCCACGGTCCGCTAAATCTCCCTCAGGTCTGTATTCTTCTCTTTTAATAAAATCAGATGTTGATATTTTGGAAGATAGATTATCATCCGTGCTTTCTTCATCTTCCATGCATGTCATTACTCGGTATTGGTTTTAGCTTCTTATGAAAACATATAAATCTAATTCCACCTTTTCATTTTTCCTGTCGTTCATAAAATTTTAGGAGAAAGATCTCTTTGCAATCTCTTAAGGAAGTTTATAATGGCCGCCCATTTCCCTTATGAAAAGTTTTTTATTTCATTACTGAGTACTAAAAATGGGGGATTTACATATATACCACACAATTCTTATGTATTTACATATCTAACACCTAAACTTCAATTTTACATATATAACACCCTAATTTTCAAAATCATATCAAAATATCACTTTATTCACTTTTAAAGTGAAATGCAATACATAGAAAAGTGTTAGATAAGTAAATATCTAACATTAGGTGTTAGATATGTAAATATGTAAGAATTGTGTGGTATGTATGTAAGTCACATCAATTTTTTTTTTTTTTATATTTAGGACGTTTGATCCCTTCTTTGAAAAAAAAAATGTTATATTTCTGGATAATAGAGAAGCAAAAAATAATGAAGCTAGTTGCATCATTCAGTTGATTGAATGTAATTATTAGAAAAGATATTTGTCATATAACTCCCACTTGTTGCATGAATATATAATACCCAACTTTATTACTATTATATTGTTTCTTCCTTGGGCAAAATCAGAAATTAAAAAAACATGAAATAGATTTGCAAAGTGGTTGTTGAAAAGCCTATTCTGCTAGAAAACAATTGCAAAACTTCAACTAGCATTAATGGCTTTCAAGGTGCAGCAAATGCAAACTTAGATCCCTCGTTTAGGGTTAGTAGGCTAGAAAATAAATTTTAGGACATTGATTTGTTTTGACTATATTATATTATTCATGTTCTACATTTCAGCAATTTTGCTTCTGACGAAGACTGCATAGATTTCAGGTATTGCTTGTTCTTGGGGCTGCTGCTGGTGTTGGTCTTTCAGCTGTACAGATTGGGATATAAATAGTTAGGTAATCTGGTGCTGTCGAAATTGCTGTTTGGTCTGGCTTGTTTATGCATCGTGATAAGAGGAAGAGAGTGTAGATGCATCATAATTCTCATGGGGAGTGAAAAAGTGAAGTTATTGCAGTCTTTGGGGGTTGATCATGTTGTTGACTTCACTAAGGAAAATGTAAATAGAAACTGTGCAACGGTATTTAAAGGCTAGAGGGCTTAGAGGAGTTGATGTTCTTTATGATCCAGTTGGAGGAAACTTACAAATGAAAGCATGAAGCTTCTAAACTGGGGAGCGGAGCAAAAATTCTGGTTATAGGATTTTCTAGTGGTGAAGTACCAGTTATCCCTGCAAACATCGCCCTTGTTAAGGTGGTCTCTCTTGACTTGATACATGCACCAAAAGCGCATTGTTATCTTTTGAACAGCAGAATAAGTTTGATTTATGTTTGTATCTGTAGTTTAGCCATATCATAGTCAGTTTATCGGCAAAGTTACCTAGTATGGCCTATTTAAAGCCTCTTTTTACCATATGTAGTCAATATAAAATGTTGTCATACAAATTTTTTTTTTTTAATGCTGACACAAATAAAAATATTTTTAAGAGCAAGTTACAAGAGATTAGAATTTGAGATGTTCATGAGGAAGCTAACATTATGTGGGAAAAATAAGTGAAATTAAGTTCTTAAAGATGTCTTGGAGAACCAAAAAAATGCTTTTAATAAGAATAGTTGGTGGAGTCGAGTGTGCGAAAAGATAAAAATAAAGTATTATTATAAAACTTAGTTTAGATGTAAAAACTCGGAGAATTGGGAAATATATAAAGTGGCCTATAGAGATTATAAGAAAATAGTATATGATGCAAAAAATTTAACTTTTAGTGATTTATACAATAGATTAAATATCAAAGAAGGTGAAAGATGTATGTATAAGTTAGCCAACCAAAGAGATAGGAGAAGTAAAGACATAGTTGAGTGAGGTGTATTAAGGATGAAAATAATAAAATACTTTTTTTTAGAAAATGATATTGAAAAATGGATGAGGTATTTTGATAAACTTTCAATGAAGGATGAAAATCGATTGATTTTAAGCAACCTTAATACTCTAAACAAAAATAGATAATTTCATTTTATCATCAGTATTAGTAAATGAAGTTAGTGAAGCTTTAAAGAAAATGAAATGTGGAAAAGCAGTAGGGGGATAATATTCCAATGAAGTGTGAAAATGTTTAGAAGATCAAGGAATTTCTTACAAATCTTTTAATGTCATTTTAAAGACTAAAATATATCGAGATAGTGGAGAAAGAGTTTGTTGGTTCCTATATTTAAGAATAAAGGTGATGCACAAGAGTGTACAAATTATAGAATTAAGTTAATGTACATTAAAATTATATGGGAGAGTAATTGAGCATAGGTTACGATGTGATATAAAAGTTTCTCACGTTTGGTTTCATAGATCTACTATGGATGCTATACATTTGTTAAGGGTTTGATGAAGAAGCATAGAGAAAGTAAGGAGGATCTACATATGATATTTATTGATTTAGAGAAAGCTTATGATAAAGTTTCAAGAGATGTTCTTTGGAGAGTTCTAGACGAAAAGAGTTAATATTGGTTATATTCAAGTCATTAAGGATATGCATACCATTTACTTGTGTCCAAACACAAGGAGGATTGACAAAATATTTTCCTATTTCAATTAGATTACATCAAGGATCAGCTTTAAGCCCTTATCTTTTTTACTTTAGTTATGGATGTTCTTACTAGGCATTTACAAGAAGATGTACCTTGGTGTATGCTTTTTGTTGATGACATTCTTCTTGTTGATAAGACTAGAGAGGGAGTCCAATAGAAACTTGAATTATGGAGGTCAGAGTCTGGGTTTTCATTTAAGTAGATCTAAAACTAAATATAAGTGTAATTTTAGTTAGTTAGTGATAGTGTTGTTGTGACATTGGTGAACAAGTCATTAATAAGAGTGAGCATTTTAGATATTTAGGCTCCATTGTTCAAAATGATGGTGAAATAGATGGAGATGTTATTAGTAGAATTCAAGTTGGATGGTTGAAGTGGAGGAATACATCTGGCCTATTATGTGATAGAAAAGTTCCACTTAAATTTAAGGAAAAATTTTATAAGATGGTGGTAAGACACGCAATGACTTATGTGCAGAATGTTGGCCAATAAAGAGAAGCATAATACTAAGTTAAGTGTTATAGAGATGAGGATGCTTAGGTGGATGAGTGGCTTTACTCTTAGAGATAGAATGCAAAATGAGTATATTCGGAAAAAGTTGAAGTAGCAGTGGTAGATAAGATTAGAGAGATTCTTAGATGGTTTGACCACATAAAGCGTTAGATCCAATTAGAAGAGTAGATGCATTAGATTTGCCTTATGTTAAGAAGGTAGAATTAGATCTAAAATGACTTGGTTAAGATGTATAAAATGATCTTAGTATACTTGATTTAAATGAGAATTTGACACATAATAGGACACAATGGAGA
This sequence comes from Cymbidium sinense, assembly GCA_021442155.1. Lineage (NCBI taxonomy): Eukaryota > Viridiplantae > Streptophyta > Magnoliopsida > Asparagales > Orchidaceae > Cymbidium > Cymbidium sinense. Next base: position 22,213,617 of record CM038215.1, read on the forward strand.
TGAAGGATTCATGTAGCCGACCCCACCTAGTGGGATTAAGGCTTGTTGCTGTTGTTGTTGTTGCTAAAATCATGAGATAATAACATGGAGAGTGGCGATTTTTTTTTTCTTTCTATTTTGCATCATTCTAAATTACATTAGAAATCCTATATCCCCATCCATCATACACCTCTGTGGCTTCTAAATGGTGAGTGCCCATAGAAATTAAAAAAAACATTACAAAAACATGAATTTCTAAACCAGTAGAATATGGGACAAAAAGTACTAAAAAGAATTATAGGATAGAACCATAAAACATAGAAAAGAGAATCGAAAGAAAGTAAATATCAGCATTGACCAAAATATTGATTGGAGGGTTTAGGATTGAGAATTTAAAGCATTAAAAGAAGACCATTTAATTAAAGATCTTAATGGCTAGACTAATAGAGTTCATAGGAACACAAAAATAGACAGTAAAAGATAAAAACAGTGAAACCGAGCCCATACACTAAATACATAGAAATTAATTGGCCAAAATCAATCAGTACCAATTATATAAAACTAATAGCAATATGACACCATTCACTGCTGTTAGAAAAAAATTCAAAAAATGGCCAAAACGCTTGAGAGCTAGAATTAATACAAAAAATAACTTCAGCAACATATACAAAACAGATTATCACACCAACCAGAGAAAGCCAAAAACCATACTGCAAATCATTTATATGTAGAGTATCTAAATAAAGAATCATAGAATATTTGGTGCTTACAAGTAATCCAAAGAAATCCATAATCATAACAGGACATGCCAATTCTTTCAGCAAAAAAAAAGAAATTTTCTAAACAAAAGATCAAATCAATGTACAATGATTTTGAATAGATAAATGTTTATACACAGATCCAAACAACATCATAAACCACAGATCAATTGTAATTATTTTTGGCTAAATTTAAAGGTTAAAGTCAATGCCATGAAAAATATGTTTTCAATTATTGATGTTTAAGCATTATTATATTGGACCACATATGTTATATCAGTAAGATATTTAATAATTGTTTAAAACATTATATATTTGATAAAAAGTTATGTTTATGCACAACTGTGATATTTTCCTCAATGTTTTTATATTTGAATAATCAATCTTATGTTGGATAAAATATGATGTCAAATTATATAACTGCTTTTAAGCACTACAGAACTTCAACTTTAATGATCTTAACCTAATCCTTCACAAATATAATAATAATAAAAATAATAGTAGCGAAGCTGAGCGAGCTGTCTTCTTTTTGTTATTTCGTTTGAAAATTGATTTGTTTGTGTTTGAAATGACTTGAAATTTTATTATTATTCGTCAATTGTTGAAATGGCTTATGTCATTTCAAATAACTTGAAATATAATTATTCGAAAAAATCAGAGGGAGGATTGACCTTGGTAGTCTTTACATGAATTTTAACTTTTAGTATTTGCAAATATAAATATATATAATAGTAAAAAGACTATAATAGAAATAAATTAACAATTTTTCAATGGCTATCATTCCTACTTTCTATATAGCGCTAGTTAATTTTTAATGCTATGAGCATGTAAGGAATGAGATATAGGTTATAGTTAAAGCATATATGACAATAATTAACTCATGTGCAGTACAAGGTAATCATGTGATTTCAATTAGCATTCTTAAGTTGTTTCCTTTTAATTTTCATTTTTTTCTAAGTCAAAATATTTGATGAAATTTCGACAGTATTTCGATTAGAGGGAGTGACATCTAATTAATATTGCTACTCACTCTAATGAGTGAAGCGTGTCTTTGAATGATCGATTTTTAAATTCATTTATCATAATAGCGTAGCAGAAAGAAATCTGGCGATATTTCTATATTCACACATGTTTTGACTTTCTACGATTTTAATGATTAATGAAGAGGCTTGAATGCCGAAAAAGAAGAACTCGCTGATGGTGTTCTCTAAAAGAAAGGAAATGTCGATGGAAAGAAATCAAGAAGAATAATGCTGTTCTCTGTTATGAAAAAATGGAATGGGGCGATGGAAAGAGAGAACTCTAATGGCGTTTCTCAGGAGAAATTGAGAGAAATAGGAAGGAATTTTCGGCCAAAGATTGATTTCCTAGGGATTTTCAGCCAATGGTTCCTAGAAATAAGAATGAGGATTTTAGGCTAGAGCTTGAAGGGTTGGTTAGTGTGTTTGTGAGGAGAAAAATGGGAAGGAGGAAGAAGAAAGGGAAGGCAAGAAAGGAAGAGCTTGCCGTTTTGACGAGGGAGGAAAAATGGAGAGCTTTTGCAGTTTGGTTTGAAGAAGCCAGAGCCTTTCACTTGCAGTTGAGAAGAAGAAGAAGGAAGAGGAAACGGTTGGAGGAGGACTTGTGCAGGAGTGGTTGGAGCAGGATCGTTCGAACAGGGAGGAGAAACTCGCCGATCCGTGCGTGAAGGGGAAGGCTCAGGTTGGGTCGTCTACGTGTGAGGGAGGAAGAGTCGAGCGCTCGGTTGGGTGTGTGATCCGGCATGTGAAAAGGGAACTCGCATGCCTATGAGGGTTCGGGTCGTTTGCGTGAGGGAGAACCGGGCCGGTTGAAAAGGAATAGGGTTAATTAGTTTTTAAGTTGATTTTCTAAGTGTTTAATTGGCTTTAATGTAAATTTTATGCCAAAATAATTATATATATATATATATTATTTTCGATATTACATCGGCGTAGTTTGTTTCATGATTGGGTAGTTTGGTTTAATCGTCAAATGGGTCAATTTCAACTCAAAATGCGGCGTTATCACTTTCGACGCTCAATTTTTTGTAGACTCCTGAGTCGAACAATCTTGATAGATTTTGATGTTTTGAGGCTAACAATAATCAATTTTGAGCGAGGTCATTTGGTTTATGTCGACTCCGATGCTATATGCACGCTAACTTGATTGCTTGATCAATTAATCAAGTTATGAAATATATGACTAGTTTCAATGTCTCACGACGTGATGGAAAGTCCGTTCATCGATTGAGTCATTTAGGTTGATTTTAGTAATATAGTGCATTTTAATCTGATTTGTGCATCACTCATTCGACATTTTATGCTTCATCGAATTGAGCATGGACAGTCTCATTTGATAGTTTTTGATATTTTGAAGCTATCACAGTTCAAGTTCGTTAAAGCTAAAGACGTGATCAATTTCATGAACGAAGATCGTTTGTACATCGTCACAGTTTCCTTTCCCCGATATGCACGTCGGCACATTGATAGCTCGATCGCTTGATCAGTTGATCGTTAAATTGTGCAATATCTATATTCTAATCAATTTTGATGTTTTGAATGCTGATGAAGTTCGTTCATCAATCGGTCATTTCAACCATTTTGATAACATCAGTGCATTTTGAGCCGATTCTTCTATCACTTTCAAAGTCCGTCGAATTTGACTTGTGGATTTGACTCAAGTTATGACAAATATATGATGGTCAACAAATGCCCCCCAACAAATGTGATTCACACATAGAGAAAGTCACATTTGTTGAAAACTGGTTGACCCTTTGGGTTGACCATAGAATTTGGATCATTTCAAGTTCGATTGTAATAACATACGGAACTTTGATAGGATTTGTCATTAGTATGATGCCTTGTTTAGGACATGCTAAATGATGGGATTGATCGATTTATCAGAATCAAGTTATCGAATAGATAAGAGTTCTTACATCATATACTCTCTACTTCAATGGCTTTGTTGAAGATCTATTTCTTTCATGTCATTGTAGATTTAAGTTTCCTCCACCAACCTCTTGGTTGGGTTTGATGGAGGAATGATTTATTTATTTTGATAAAGGACTCCATTGTGGAATTGGTTTATCTCTGCTTGGTTGGATTTAAAATTCCTTTTGTCCTAGCTTTAAACTTGACTGACTTGATGAAGGAGTGACCTAATTTACCCATATTTACTTGTCAGGAAGTGTATGTATGCTATGAATCGTCTTCTTTGCTGAAGTATTCATTGAAGGGTATGTATAGATGACCGAGTCTTAGACTTATACTAGTCTCTATGAGTTATCAGTCTAGCAATGTGTGCTTTAATAAACTGAATAACCATAAAATTTCTTTAGTTTGGCCATCGGCTTTGTATGAACTATGGAATTACTTCCTTGGTCCTGTGCGTTTTGCTTTGATAAACTTGATGTGGAGATTGGCTTTGATCTGTGCTTTGAGCTTGATCAGATCATTTTGACTAAATTAAGATATCACCCCTCGGGATATATACACGATTGAGTTTCTTGATTGACTCAATCAATCAAGTAGAAAGATCTTGGATCACGTTGCTTGTAATCACTTGGATCTGGTTTGAGATTGAACAACTATCATCATCAGCGAAAAGGTCTCTTTCACTACGACCTTTTACGACTTGTTGAGTGAGGAGAGCATCATTAACTCGCCACATTTGGGCTTATTGAGTTTGACTTTAGAACCTACTCGAGTTTTGACTTAAGGCATGAGGGGTTGGTTATTTTGGTCATCGGACTAGCAGAGGGCTCTTTCACTGACCTTTTCTTGTGGCTTGTTGAGTGAGAGCATCAACAACTCAACCATTTAGGCTTGTTGAGTTGAACTTTAGAACCCATCCGTCCCAGACTTTAGGATGTAAAGGTTGATGTTTTCTTTGATTGAGCTTCCAAAATTGAGTTCTTGACTTGATCTTGAATTTAACAAATCTGAGAGATAAACTTTTGATATTTAAGACTATCTTTTCATGCATAGCAATAGATTCTTTTATTCTGAGAACACCACAACTAATTATGAATATATTTAGGAATTTCAGTAAAGCTCGATGTCGCGTATATATTAGAGGATCTAGTCTTATAGCATGATGTCAACTCAAATAAATTTGACATAAACTAAAATGCCTCAGTCTTGCAGGGAATTCTAAAGCATATTTAAAGAACTTTTAAGATGAAATTAAGTAAATACATCAGTATTTGAATTGATATGCTCTTAAGAGGGTTTTAACATGTAATATTGATTTCAACTATATATATAAATCTAAAAATGCCCCCTATGTAACAGAGAATTTTCATAGAAAAGCTATTTTCATCTTGAGTGAGTATATTTATTTAGGGATCTCGGCATGAAGCACGATATCGACCTAAATAGATATACTAAAAAAATACCCCTTGTCTAGCACGGGGGATTTCTATTGTACCTCGAGAATGTATTCATCATGTATAATACTTTTTCAAGTATCGACCATTAATTAGTAGCATTAATCTTTCACCCTTTGGTATGAGTTGGTATGCCCCTCCTTGATACACTTTTCAATGACAAAATGGCCCTCCCAACTAGGCTCAAATTTTTCATCAAATTTTTGGAGAATAATTGGTCTTCTCGACAGACCAATTCTCATTTGGAATGTTGAGGGCCTTCAGATGGTCAAAAACATCTTTGCTCGATAAACTTCCAGATTTTGATGAGAGCGTCTAACTTCAAGCGTCGAGTTCTTCCATTCTCAAATGAGCATTTTGATCTTCAATTAGATTGTATTAGATCACTATTCAAAGTGATGGCAACTCAACTTCAAGCAGAAGAACTACTTCAATTCCAAACACCAATGAATAGGAGTGGATTTAGTAGGTATATAGGCATTTGATACATTACTCTATTAGTTTAGTATGCCATTTCTCTTATTTTTAGTAAGGATCTTCTTGAAAGCCGAAGTAATGTCTTATGTTGATATAATCAATTATTTATATAAAATATATGATCAAGTATCATCCATTATATAAATTTGTGACACTCAAATCATAGATATTATACTCAAAGAAGTTGATAACTCAAATCTTAAATACTTCAACTTCACTTAGATAAAATCATTGATGAAGGTGACCGGTGATCAATTACATTTTTCAAATTTCCATGATGCTGTGGCGTGGATTTGGAGGTTGATAGATTATATTTCCATGTACTTGACATTCATGACACCTCTTAACATGATTGATACAATTTCTTACCATAGATGACCAATAATATCCCACCCTTTTGATCTTTACTGCCATCTTGGGACTGATGTGCACCACAAAGTCCTTCATGAACTTCAACCATCACTTTTTGCTTCATCATCTACATTTAAGTATCGTAGCCACACATTGTTCAAATGATCTACAATATAAAGTGTTATTGATGAAAGCATAGGCAGCATTCTCTTCTCGATTTGAGCTACCAATGATTTATTATTTGGTAATTTTCCTTCTTTAAAGTAGTCAATGAAGGGTTGCCTCTAATCATGTGGCTCTTCTACAATAAGAACTTCACACTTCTTTTTTGAGGTAATGTCATGCTTAGCTGTTCTTGTTATAACTCCATGTTGGTTTCGGTGAGAATGAGGAGCAAGAGTCGCATCTGTGTTGAGAACCCCTATCTGCGAGATTGATACTTTCTGGCTCTAGAATTCATCGAGTAGATATGCTGGTCATGACATAATCACCATTTATACTTGTCATTTTCTTAGCTAATTTTGCTAAGCAATCTGCTTTGTTATTCTTGGATTGAGAGACTCAAGTTAATATGATATTTGGTATCTGCTTCATAAGTTTGAGAACTTGCTTATGATAGAAAGCTAACTTAGGCTTGTTAATTTTATAGATGCCAAGTACTTGATTTATAATAAGCGAGAATCATCAAAATATGCAAGTTTTGAATGCTTATGAAAATAGCTTCTTCAAGACCTACCATAAATGCTTTATAATTGACTTCATTATTAGTTTTTTTGGATCAACCCATATAATCGTCTCATTATCATTTATTGTGTTATGAAGATGATGATTTTCTTGCCTTGGGAAATTTAGAGGTTAGACTTGTTTGAACGATGAGGCTCCATCAAAATATATTTCCCAAATTTGTGATTTTTCTCTTTCATGAATGAGCATAATTTGCTCATCAGACAAATCAGCATTAAGAAAAGAGTCCGTAGAGATGGGATGTGAAGCTAGAAAATCTAAGATTTATCCCTTCTTTACTTGAATGTATGTGATATCAAATTGTAAAAGAAAATCGCCCATCTTGCCAAGTGACACATTGGTCTTGTCATCAAGTACGGATCGATCCTTGAGTTGAGGGTAATCTTGTGAGATAACTTATAATGACAAAGTTTTTGGACTGCAAAGATCAATGCCAAATAATGCTTCTCGGAGTATCTCATTTCTCCTTTCAACCTCGATATAACAAAGAGCATTCTCTTTGCTTTCATTATGTTGTGCCAATAATGCTCCAAGGGACTCTTCTAATAGGCGTGTATAGGAGTGGGTAGGCTGGGATTGGTGGGTTTAACAGGTAGCTCTTAATGCTATTGAAGGATTCTTGTCACTCCTTGTCCCACTTGAATGAAACATCCTTCTTCATCAACCTTGCAAATGGTTGACAGCGTCCTGATAGGTTTGATATAAATCGGGATGAATACAAGCTATCCTTGTAAAGAACGGGCATACTCTTGGTGGAGGCATCTCCATAATTGCCTTGATCTTAGTAGGATCAATTCAATTCCCCTGTGACATAATATACCTAAGAAATTTTCTAGAGGATACCCCGAATGCACATTTTAGAAGATTCATCTTCATATCATATTTTATGGTTCCCTCCAGTACAATTCTCAAGTCTTCAAAGTGATTTTCACGATTTAAGCTCTTCACAAATCATCAACATAATCCACTTTTTTAACTCATCAAAAATACATGTCATGGCTCTTTGGTATGTAGCTCTAGCATTTTTCAATCCGAAAGGCATGACTGTATAGCAATAGATACCAATTAGTGTTCTGAATGATGTATGTCTTTCATCTTCAGGCCCCATCTTGATTTGATTATATCCCAATGAACCATCCATGAATGAGAACATGTCGTAGTTGGAAGTATTGTCCACTAGTAGTTCTGATATTGGAAGCAAAAAGTCATATTTTGGGCACGCCTTATTTAGATCCTAAAGTCAATGATAGATTTGGTTCTTCTTCCTGAGATAATGTTGGCTATCTAATGCATACTTCTCCGGATGAAAGCCTGGATCAACTTCTTAGTTTATAATTACCTGTTCTTCAATCTCAATCTCATTCGAGGAGCTTTCTTAACAGCTTGCATGGTTTAATACGGTTTGTGACACTTCATTATAAGCTAATATTTGAGATTATATCCGACAAAGTAATCCCTAAATTCACAAAGTAGCATTTTTAGCTCTTCTTTCTCATCGGTAGAGAAGCGAAAGAAAGTTGGCGGAATCATCCTCGACTCTTAGGTTGATTTCTTTGAGTTCATCCAAAGTACTATTTGTCACCATCTTTAAGTTCTTGGCGGCAGCTTCTACTTCTTCATCATTTGTAAGAAGAATTTCATGAGACCATCTTCTTCATCCTTAGTTTGATCTTATTATATTATAACAAGTTTTATTTTGATGAGATTTGTGGATGAACCAAGACCTTTAGTGATAAACTTATCACTTCTTGATGCTTGAGAACTTCTTTAGCTCCACATCTTGTTATAAGATTTGAAGTATATATTTAGTAGTCCCAATATGAATTCCAAGCTTATGCATCATTCTTTGCAATTTTGTGGATAATATATTGGTATTCTTGACACTATCTCTCATAATTTTTTGTTGAGTAGTGCTCAAAATGTGAAATTCTTTTGATTTGTAAAATAGAGTTCTGTTTTCCACTCTCTCAATGGTGGCACATAAAATGTTATCAATTCTTCAATATTAGAATCTCCGATGGAGTAATTTCTTTGAAATTTTGAGGGATGTGTATAATTTTGAAGGAGTCATCGACACGCCAAATGAGCTATCCTTTTGATGCAACCCCTAACTCTATTTCTAAGTAGACTCAAAGTCATAGTTAGATCATAATCAATTATTTTATACTTTTCCTTTCTTGAAAGCTTATAAGTTCCCTTAGGTTTGATAGGAGTATCTTCTTCTTCTTGTGTGTCACTTCCCAAATGAGGCCTTCTTGATTTAAATGTATAATCAAGTGGTTTAGGGAGAGTCGACATTGCCTTCTTTCTTCCTCTTTGCTTCCACTCTTTCACTTTGTGAAGTTACTTTTTAGTTCTCGAAGTGGATGCTACCACTTCAAGAGGCTCTATTAGCTTAGGCTATTTGGGGATGAAGTACTTTGCATCTTCGTAAATCTTTGCTTCATGGAGGGAGAATGGTTGTAGGTTACTAGGGATTTTGAACTCTTCTCCCTCTTGTAGGTACTTTCATACACATAGTTGATGGGACCATGCCATACTCATGCACCAGAGAGCTCTAAATGATGTATCGGCATGATTAAATGAAATTTGACTTATGTATATAAATCCAAACTTGAGCGGAAGAACAAAAGAACCCGAGTTTTTACCCTTTTCATTGAAACCATGAACCATCAACTTATCTCTCCAAAGATGTTGGATATCAGTGATAATCCTCTTAATACTTTTAGATTCATAAGATTGATAGAAAAATCTAGATCAATCAATATTGATCGAGATGCCATCACTCTCTGATAATATAGAGGATTGTGATTCATTTCCCAACATAAGATCTTCTTGAAAATATAATTATTGGGAGATCTTGAGTTTGCAATGATTTAGTTATGCATTTTTGCAAAGTAAGCTTCATAACTTTGGATCTTTGAAAGTAAAAAGTTTCTCGGAGGTCTTTTGACATCAAGAGAGCCTTGTACACATTCAATTGTGCAGGGATCTTTCTCAGATGTGATAGAATATTATAATCTATCTTTTTCGCTTGATTTAAGCTTTATTCTAGAATTTTTGGAAATGATATTTTTGTTGACTTCAATTTGTTTGCCTTTGTCTTTATTTACATTTCCCCTCTTTGATGATGGTGGTAAAACTTTTTCACTTCTTGAACTTGAATCACCTTATTTTGCTCAGATTTCTCTGAAGAGGTAGTTTCTTCAAATTCATTTCTTATTCTGGAGGATTGACCAAGAGTTAAACTCACTTTTCAACTTCATATATTTCATATGCGATGATATCGATGGTCTGATTCTTCTCCATCGAGAAAACATAAATCTTCATCTGAACTGTTATCTTCTCGTTGAGTCATTAATCAAAATTGATATTAACTCTCTTCTTGCTTTCTTGATAAGAATTTTGATGGATTGGTGTCACTACCCTTGTCATTTTAGAGTAAATGATCTTTGAAGAACATCGATATCACATAAATGATTCAACATGTCTCTCTGGATAAGATTTACCATTATCTTCTTCATCGATTCAACAATGCAAAGTTTAGGCATAAAGTCTACAAGCCTAAAAGGGTTGTGTCTTTGATGGTGATACTATAAATTATTAATAATCTTTTGAGTTGTAGTTCTCTTCTTGATCTTCTTTTTCTTAGCCGACTTCTTTGATTTATGAGGCTGTGAGGCTCCTCATGTTGTGATGAAGTAGCCTTATCGAATCCCTTGAGCCCAAATACTTGCTTTAGGCATCTCTTTTAAGTTCAATATAGGTTCAAGTGGTGATTTTCACTTAACACTAGAGACGTCTTTTAACTGCTTCAGCATTTTCATGGTCTTCTTAGAGACTACTGTTTCCCATTCTTCAGTATAAACTGATTTCTCCTTCTTTTTATCTTTGATGAATGATATAGAAGAGGACATAATCATCCTTGTAGATTGTCTTTTAGGATTGACTAGAACACTGTCGGATAGTGTAAATTCTTCTCATTGATACTTCCTTTCTGACCAATCTTTTAATACATATAATCTTCAATAAGATGATTGATCATCCGATGATATGAACATTAATTTAGATTACTGACTTGATCAGCTTCTTCATGCCTTTTAATTTTTGGTAATTATAGACCAGCTTTGACTTCTTATCAAAATAATTTAGCCACACTATCCCTTCTAAAGGAATAATCTTTGTTCATCTTTTCCTTAAGAGATGGCCGCATTCTCATCATCTTTTTATTTGTTTTGGGCGCTCTCGCCACTTGGAAAAGTTTGAGATTTATCATTGCTTCTTAATACTAATTTTGGCTATGGATTAGAATATCTGGACTTCTTTCCCTTATCATCATTGTACATTGGCTGCTTTCCTTTATCCATATTATATATCACCCATTTTTCACCATTTGAGCTATATAAAGTGGCATGAGTTTCGTTTCTTCTTGAGTCTGAAGGTTTGTTTCTCTTTGCTTTATCTACATAGATTTTAGACTTAGGGCAATTCAACTTTTCAAATTTAGCCACCTATCGAGCAAGTCACGGAATGTTGCAATCGATGCCATACATAAAATGGTGCCATTTTATCATCCATATTTCCATTAACAATGATTGCATGTTCTTCTTCTTGTTGCTCACATTTCATGCTTAGGTTATGCCAATGACTTATGAATTTTGTCAGACTCATATTTCTCTCTTTTCAAGGCAAGGTTGTGATTATTATTTTCGGTTGCACCGGCGAACCTCTTCATGAATATTATCTCTAATTCAACAAAGTTTTAACCAATTCATTTGACAATTCATATCACTCAAGCGGTGAGGTCAGACTCTTGAAGCGATGAAAAGCAGTGCATCATTCCATCCTCTGTTATCATAAGTAGACTTGAATTGAGCTAGATGTTGCTTTAGATTACCAAGCAGACTAAAAGTATTAAATTTTGGCAGAGTAACCTTTTGAGTATGACACTCATATTCATTTGGGTAAGGCGACTTACTCACCAACTTTTTAGCTTGCTCTAAAGCTTTAAATACGTTTAACTTTTTATTAATTATTGCTTTTAGCTGAGCAAATATTACTGTTCCAAGTGTGCTAGCTATATTTTGAATTATCGGATGAAGAGGTAGTTAGTTAACTTCATTCTTATGTAGCATGCATGCGTATAGAACTTGAGGTACTAGGTGGTGGTATAAAGTTACATTATTAACTACTGATTAGCGACAAGACAAGTCGCATTTGATGTGATATTCTTATAACATATCCATCATGATGTTCATTTGCTATCGTTCCATATCTTTGACTTTCATTTTGGCGTTGCATTTCTCTTTGCTCTCTAGCTGGCACAACATCAATCAATACTGCTCTTCTTCTTCCTCTATTTCTTATTGTTGCTCTCTTCATCTTGGGAAGAGCTTAACTATCCTTCTCTTGTGCATTTCTGAGGATAGCTTTCTGAGTGAATGATGATGAGTATAAGCGTGTACCAAGCTAATCATTTCCTGGTTCAACCATATAAAGAACTTCAACACCCATGATCTCTTTCTCATTTTGATCTTCTTCTTCATCATCTTCAGTAGAGAGTGAAGATCCATCTTCTACTTGCTTCTGTGAAGACTCTTCTTCATAAATGTCGAATTCAGGTTCAAGTTCCCTAGATTCATGTTGCTGTTGATGGTGCTGAGCAAAAAGTTTATCTATATCTCTGACCATATAGATGACATCCACTTCCATAGTGTCCTCTTCATTATCTTCTTCTTGCACATGAACTTTCGATCAACATTTCCAGTGGATCTCTAGTTCAGTGTACAAAACAAATACTTCTTCCATCAAAGGACTACGATCAAAGTCAACCTTTTCTTATGGGGTTGAATCTGATCGATGATGGGATCCCCTAGAGGATTCTCCAAGGTATCGATCGTCATGTCTTTCATCAGTGATATCCCTTCTTCTAGGTATCCACTTCTAATAAGTTATTTTTGAGGTGGGTTTCTGAATATATGTATCAGATGTCACACCTTTTCCATTCTTCAGGATTTCATTATGGGGCCTTGGCCTCCATATCTACTTATCTTTTCATCGAGACCTTTCTGCAGTGGATTCTTGGACATGCGGTCTGAGTGTCATGCTCCGATGCTTATTGTGCGAAGCATACTTGGCTCTATGGATGGTTGTCATAAGAGATGACAACCTCCTTGGTGGAGCTTCAGTATTTTCAATCACCACAGGCCTCTAAAATTTTTCTTTTCATCAAGCTTCTTTCCTTGGCTACTTTGAGAACTTTGTATTACGTGATATGTTTGATGCTATCTCCTCTATGGTGGTGGAGCTTGACATTGTTGGGTCTATAAAGACTACTTTACTTCACCGAGCTATTCCTTTTAGCCACTTTAGATTATCAAAGTTGTGGGTAGGAATACGGTAGTATTGCTTGTTTCTAGGTCGTTTAAAGGGGATCTGAGCCCTAGCTCATTTCTTCTTCTTCGATGAGGAAGCTTCATGATCATGCTTTAGGTTCAATCGTGGTGATTGAACCATGAGGCATTAAAGACACAGTTTGCCCACTAACGGTTCTTTTCATCACATTGACCTAGTCTTTTAAAAATTGAAGTTCTCTATCGGGAGAACTCCTTAACAGTGGTTGGTTGCTAAACTAGTTGGCGAATGTGTTTAGTAAAAGCTTCAGTAACTTGAGTCCTTCCAGCAAGACCTCGGATGAGTGTACCATAGGTGGGTACTTCAGGAGTTGTAGCTACGATAGTTGGGAAATTCAAGCTACCAAATTGAATGGTAGCTCCAACATCTCCTATGTTGATGACGTCGTTGACTAGGCAGATGCTCGCACCATGTCCCAGCTGAACGATGAAAGGAGTGCTCTATAGATCCATTCTTGCATAAGTGAAAGATGGGGATTAGTAATTAGTAATTATTATTTCACCCCATACTTTCAAAATGCAGAGGTACTACAGAACAAAATAATAGTATAATAAACATATACTCTACAGAATAATTCATTCATCATAGAGTTTTATACATTAGTAATTTGAATTTATTTCACCTTTAAATCACCATTTTTTATTTTGAATTTTCAAATATTTTTTATTTCGCTATAGCACATATATGACTAGCCAAAGATGGAAAGAGAATCTTGTTCCCAGCGGAGTTGCCATAAATATGTTGGCTCCAAAAATTTGCCATTAACCTCTCATAATATTTGAATTGAAGAGAGTATGATTTGAGTGGCGGTGTAATTTTTAGAAGGCATATGGAATAGTAGATAATACACTACCTAAAGATTTCATCCTCATTTGGTGAGGACTTTAGATTTGGTTTCAGGTTTCCTATAGGCGCAAGCTCCTATAGTTAATTACCCTTCCCAATAAGTGAGGGGGAACTTTCGATTAAGGCTAGTCGTTAGATCACTAAATGCATAGCGTATAGTAGCACCATATGGAGTTTTATAATTTAAAATTATGAAATTCATCATTTCAACTTAAATTGGATTGTTGGGAGAATGATGATGTGCCCGATCTAGATCCCACAGTTCCGTCATCCCGGGCTGTCGCGGTCCCTAGTCTACTTAGTTAGAGGAGGTAGTCGACCCAACCTGACCAAGAGATTCTCATCAACAACACATGAGTTCGTGTCAAGAAATCCTTGTGGGGTGGTGTTTGACTAAGGAGACAATCTTAAGTCTACCTGATGATGGTTGTTGTTTTACTATCAAGTATACCCTATGATTCACAACTCAAAGGGCAAAGCCATTGGGAGCATAAGAATGATCATGATCGTAATATAATGGAGTCGGCCAAACCACGTCGAAGACTCGATCGTAATCGCATCTATGGAGCTACTTAAGTCACGGTCGAGGACATGGGCCACATCTTTGCTGACATTAGATTGATTGAGAGTGAATAAAACAGAACATTTGATTTGACATCGACCTCCTTTTAGCTAGAGTTTTCTTAATTTGTCACATCTGATAAATAATTATGGAAGGTGGATTGAATGGAGTTCGCTTTAAGCTTTTAATGATTAAATTTCATTTAAGAAGTTTTCAGATTAAAACTCAATCTAGGTTAATTTGATTTGAAATTACATTCATATTTTGATAAAAGTATCCCCTCCGGTTGAAATCACCATTCAACACAGCCATAATCGGGGTAGTTAATTGATTGAACTTTAGATCCTGTCGACTCTATTTAGCTCCTAATAGAGGATCAGATCTACTGTCACATGATAGAATTAGCTTCTCAGATATTTTACTAAGTTGAAAATCTTATAATAGATTTTTAGATTTTGTTAACCCGGACCCAGTCCTAAGATTAAATCACGATGCAACCCGTGCAGCATCCTTAGACACTTGAATTTAAACATTCAGCATATTATCGAGACACATGCGGATGCATTTAAGAATGCCTTAATTAATGCCTTCTGTTTGCTTGCATGATGTATTAATTGGTGGCAGATGTATGTTTCATTCATTTAAAAGCTTGTATATATCTCTCAACGCCTAAGTTAAGCTATTGAAATATCATACTTTTATATTTGCAAGCTCATGTAAATTGAAATGCTTGAATATTGTGTTTACATGAAAGTGAATGTAAAGAGTTCACTTTATTTAAGTATTTACACTTGCCTTGAAGTTATAAATTCAAAAGACGTTTAATTTGTTATTTTACATTCAATCCTCAGATACTTGAATCAATGGAGTGTAATATTCAAGTTGATTCCTTCTCTTTTGAAGGATCCTCATTTAACTTATTTCTTATTTTCATAAATTAGGCTATGGATTTCTGCATTTTTATGAAACATCCTTAGATATCTCCATCCCATAAATAGATCAACCCATATTATAAATATATACATCTTTTCTCTTTTCAATTCAACCTTTAACTCCATAGAATTTCTCCATGCAATGTTTTTTTTTCATGTATACATTAAAAATTCAAATACCAAAACTTTAAGTGCTTGAATTGAAGTTAGTTATGTTATGATGTACATAGGAAATTTATTCAAACTCTCCTACATTCATGTCCCCCCCTTTTCTTTTTGTGAGGGTGGGTCCTTCATTACTCCCTCCAATTTCTATAAATAAGGCCAAGAGGGGGTCTTACATTTCATTCCATTTATTTGAGGAGTTGGAGTGTTTGAAAGAGAATGGTTACATTTGTTTTTAGTGGGCTTTCAACTCCTCTTAGATAAAGTGCTTTTCACCTCTTTTCTTTTGATTTAATGTTTTACTTTTGTATTCATTATATGTTCTTTTCCTTCCCTCCTTTTTTGTTTGACACTTTTAATTTGAATTTAGCTTTAGGTTTCCTTGCTTAGCATTCTTGGTTTTCTTTTATTTTCCATTTTTTCTAAGTTAAAATATTTGATGAAATTTTGGCATTTATTTGGAGCGACATCTAACAGATGTTGGCTTACTCGGTATGCCCTAATGAGTGTAGCGAGCAGTGTCTTATGACATCGCAATCGATTTTTCATCTCGTCGTGCCCTAATGAGCATGACGAGGCCTTCAAACATGCTATGAAACACATACACATGTATATTTCCATATTCACACATGTTTTGACTTATTTCTTCTATGTGTTGTAATGATCAGCAAAGAGATGAAGTTGGGGATGTCAGAAACCAAGAGAGGAACCCGCCTAATGACGATGTTCCTCTCCGGTTGTGGCAAAGGGAAAGGTCGAAAAGTGAGATGGAAAGGGAAATGTCAGAAACTGAGAGAAAAACTCACCTAATGATGGTGTTTCTCTCTGGTTGTGGCAAAAAGGAATTGGAAAGGTAATGGAAATGATGTCGAAGAGAGAAGAACATAATGATGTGTTCCTCTCGGTTTGAAAAATGAGAGAAATGGGAAGATTTTGGGCCAAAGATTGATTTTTAGGAGTTCTTGAAGGAAAAATGAATGGGATGATTTCAGGGGATGGGATTTTCAGTGTGATGAGAAGGAAGAAGAAAGAAAAGGAAGAGAGTTTGCATTGTCGGTTTTAATGAGGGAGAAAAATGGGAAGAGCTTTACAATTCAATTAGAAAAATCTAGAGCCTTTGTCACTTGTGGTTGAGAAGATGCAAAAGGGAAGAAGAGGAACGGTTGGAGGGAGGACTTAGTGGGAGTGTTTTGAGAAGATCATTAACGAAGAGGAGAGCTCGTGAGATCCTGTGTGAAGGGGAAGGCTCAGGTTAAATTCATCAGAGGAAGTGTCGAGCACTCTGGGCATGTGATCAACGTGTGAAGAGCTCACATGCATGAAGGGGAATCGAGGGTTTATGTCATTTGCTGAGGTAAAAGCTAAATTGAATGAATGGAATAGTTAATTAGTTTTAAGTTGATTTTCTAAGTGTTTAATTGGCTTTAATGTGAATTTTACATTGACATGTTTAGATAATTAATATATATATATATATATATATATATATATATATATATATATATATCAATTCAAGATTATTTTGATGTTCTAACGCACAGTACGTCCGTTTGTAATCGGAGGTTTTTTTGGTTCAAGTTGGCATCAAGGGTCAATTTTAGTTCAAAATGCATTATCACTTTTGCTCGATTTTCCCGCAGACTTATCCGAATTTAGTGCGAATAGTCTTACTTGATAGATTTCAATGTTTCGAGGCTAATGATATAATCAATTTCATGAATGGAGATTATTTAGTTTATGTCAGCGCCTCCTGATCTCGATATGCGTGCAGGCACGTTGATGACTCGATCACTTGATCGGTTGATCATCAAATCGTGCGATATTTATATTCTGACCATTTTTGACATTCTGAATGTGATAGTGAAGTCCGTTCATCGATCGGTGGCCAGTTGGGCAGATTTTGGTGACATACAATGCATTTCAACCTCGATTTATGCTCTATCACTTCTAATCATTCGACATTTATACAGACTCATCTGAATTGAGCATGGAAGTCTCATTTGGTAGTTTTTGATATTTTAAAGTTAACGATGCAATCAATTTCATGAATGGAGGCCGTTTGGACATCGTCGCAGCTTACTTTTCCTGATATGTGCGTCAACACATTGATATCTCAATTGCTTGATCAGTTGATCATTAAAGTGTGCAATATTTATATTCCATTCAATTTCGATGTTTTGAACGCGATGGTGAAGTCCTCGTTTCGATCAGTCATTTCGACCATTTTTGGTGACGTCCAATGCATTTTGAGCCCCAATTTGCGCACTGTCACTTCCGAAGTCCGTCGAATTAGACTTGTGGGTTTGACTCAACTTATGACACATATATGGAGGTCAACATGTGAGCATACACATACTCAAGTCATTCCTTCATTTTAAGCACAATCCCCACATTTGATTGAACAAACCTCACAGACACACAGACACACACACACACACACACACACACACTATAGGGATTTCAACATTGGAAAGAAATAGGAAGACTCAGAGATCATACAACATTCAAAGACAAAGGGGAGTTCCATGATGTTCAGGAAGAAAAATATCAATAGTTGTCATAGATGCTCTCAATTTATTACACTATATTTTTTGTATCTCTTTTGTGTTTTGGGAGCAACCTGTGTTGCTTCTTCTTTGTGAGGTTGGTCCTTTATGTTTGAGCCTTTTTCTGGCTTTTAGGTTTTCATTTATTTTTTGTTCATCAATGAATTCTAAAAATAACCATGAAATTTAAGCTCTACTAAATTCTAAATTTATTGATTTTAAATAAA
The DNA here is from genome assembly GCA_021442155.1 of Cymbidium sinense. NCBI lineage: Eukaryota > Viridiplantae > Streptophyta > Magnoliopsida > Asparagales > Orchidaceae > Cymbidium > Cymbidium sinense. Next base: position 22,232,005 of record CM038215.1, read on the forward strand.
TACTTAAAAAGAGGAAAAAGAAAATCACAAAATTTAAGTCATAATTTATAAATATAGCAAAATAATCCTTAACAAAAAAAAAATACTTTTCTTGATCTTTCATATTGGAAACAGTTCACAATAAAATTTATATCCTATTTTATCACACAATTATTTGAAAAAAAAAGATATTTATCATTTAATTCCCACTTGTATGAATTTATACTCTACTATATCATCATTATGTTGTTTCTTCCTTGACACATAAATAAATAAGTAAATAAAATATTATACATTATACTTGTTACGTGTTAGAAACCCAGTGTAGAATAAAAATTACTTAGCCTTGAGAAATCTAGCACACACACAAGACACGATATTTGAAAGAGAACGAGAAACTCCGATTTTACGTGAAAAACCCGAAAAGAGAGAAAAAAATCACGGGCCTAGTAAAATGTTCCACTATATATATCTATTTTGGAGTTCAAAGTTTAAGTTTTTCCATAACGGGATTACAGAGTTGTATGTGAGAAAGCCTAATGATAGAAATACCTGAATCAGGTGACAACAATTATGCAGCGGTAGTTGGGCTGTAATAGTTGTTGGTGGCAGTCGGCGATAGTGAATGGCCCGTAATGATGATTTAACGTCGGTGGTGGCAAGGAAGTGGTGATTATTGATGCGATCGGTGGTGACCAATAATAGTGGTTGGAGTGGTTGGTGTTGGCGATGATGGCGTGGTTAGCGGTGGCGTGGTGGCGTGATGATGGCCGTGATGGTGGCGGTGGTCGACATGATTATGCTTAGAGGTTCTTTAAGCCTCAGAGCTCTCTCTTCTATTTAGCTTGGCCTCCCCTCATGTGAAGAATGAGGGGCTATTTATAGATTAGAGGAGTTGTGTTTCTGTAAATAAATGCAAAATCCAAACCACTCCATCAGACGGCTCAAAATAATTCCATTGATCATTTTATGTATTTAAGTATTTGAATGCTCAAATGAAATCAGAATTAGGAGATCTTAGGCTTGTTAAATCCGACTCATCATGACGTTCGATTTGATTATAAACACTCCATATTTAGGAGCCGATTGATAATAAGTGCTTGATCTAGGTTAGTCTTTACTCAGAATCAGATTGCTTTCGACATCAAGATTCATGCTTCGACTAGTAGAATTTTTAGTGTCATATTAGTTACCCCCTATTTTTGGATGACAATATCTCTATCATCCAAAAATATATGCCAAATAATTAAAAATAATAACATCTTTAATGAAATTTACAGGTTCATTAACCTTTGCGTCACATATAGTTTGAGAGAATATATCCTCATGGGTGCACATGACTATGACTATGATCCGGGCGGGTGCGGCGGTGCATCTGTAAAGTTGAACCGGGCCGGCTCTGGGGTGCTCGGTAGTGAGCAAAATTTCAATTTTTTTTAAATAAAATAAATGGCTAGCAAATGTTAGCTATAATTAGGAGAGAGAGAGTTTTTTTAATTAAATGGTTGGCAAACGATAGCCATAATGATGAGAGGGGGTATTTTTTTAATTAAATGGCTGGCAAGTGCTAGCCATAATGAGGAGAGGGATTTTTTTAATTAAATGCCATAATGAGGAGAGGATTTTTTTAAATTAAATGTCATAATGAGAAGATGGAGATTTTTTTTAATTAAATTCTATAATGAGGAGAGAGTTTTTTTTAATTAAATTCCATAATGAGTAGAAGGGTTTTTTTAATTAAATGTCATAAAGAGGAGAGGGTTTTTTTTTAATTAAATGGCTGACAAACGCTAGCCATAATAAGGAGAGGGATTTTTTTAGCATAAATACCTCATAGGGGGTAATGAAAAATTCACATCTTACTTTCTTTACTCCCTTTTCTGTTAGCGAAGCTCTGACATTCTTCTGAAAAGAAGGTCATTTATTTTGTTGATCAAGACTCATTGTTCATATGGTGACGCTCCGATTTTCCCTCGATAGAGGCATCAATTGTCCTCATCGAATCGACCAGGTTCAGAGGCGATCAAAGTCCGTAGTTCAGATGGTGAGGCTTCAATTTTCCTCAAAAAAGGCATTAAATATCCTCATTGGACTGACCGAATTTGGAGGCGATCAAGTCCTGTAGTTCATATGACGAGGCTTTGATTTTTCCTCGAAAGAGGCGTCAACTGTCCTCGTTAGATCGACCGGGTTTAGAGGCGATCAAGTCTCCTAGTTCATACGATGATGCTCCAATTTTTCCTCGAGAGAGGCGTCAACTGTCCTCGTCGGACCGACTGGGTTTGGAGATGATTAAGGCCCATAGTTCATATGGCAAGGCTCCAGTCTTACCTCGAGAGAGGCGTCAACTGTCCTCATCGGACCGACCGGGTTCGGAGGCGATCAAGGCCCATAGTTTATACGACGAAGCTCAGGTTTTCTCTCGAGAGAGGCATCAACTGTCATCGTCGGACTGACTGGGTTTGAAGGTGATCAAGGCCCGTAGTTCATAAGGTGAGGCTCCAATTTTCCCTTGTGAGAGGCATCAACTTCCTCATCAAACTGACTGGGTTTGGAGGTGATCAAGGCCCGTAGTTCATATGGTGAGGCTCCAGTTTTCCCTCGAAAAGAACTCCTCATCGAATGGATCATTTGGAGGCGATCAAGGCCCATAGTTTATAGAAAATTGATTTTCTTGAAACTCTAATAGATTGTTCAACGTTGACCGCCAAGGTGGTGGGGGAGCATTGATTAGGAACCATTCATCAAAAAATTCAAAAATTATAACAGATAATTTTAGAGTGTCATTTTTCATAGTGCTACTTGATGTCATTCACTTGTATGGAAGAAGTTGAAAGAATCTATGAAATATTTTTGACTTATCCAAGGTTGTTTGTCAAAGTGTCACTTGATGACTTTAACCTGTATGGAAGGGGTAGAATCAAATCCGTTGAGGATTTTTGACCCATCTGAGATTGTTTGTCAAAGTATTATTTGATGACAGTAACCTGTATGAAAGAGGTTGAATCAAATCCATAGAGGATTTTTGACCCATCGAGGTTATTTGACAAAGTGTTACTTGATGATATTAACCTATATGGAAGAGGTCAAATCGAATCCGCCAAAGATTTTTGACCCATCTGAAGTTGTTTGTCAAAGTATTACTTGATGACGTTAACCTGTATGGAAGAGGTGGAATCAAATCTGCGAAGGATTTTTGACCCATCCGAAGTTGTTTGCCAAAGTGTTACTTGATGACATTAACCTATATGGAAGGGGTCAAATTGAATTTGTGAAGAATTTTTGACCCATATGAGGTTGTTTTTCAAAGTGTTGCGATGAAATTAACCTATATGGAAGGGGAATTGAATCCACCAAGGATTTTTGACCTATCCGAGGTTGTTTGCCAGAGTTTACTTGGTGACATTTAACCTATGTGGAAGAAGTCAATAATTTTAACTCTCATCTAAGATTGTTTTGTCAAGGTATGACGTTAACCTGTGTGGAAGAGGTTAAACATTTTGATTCTTCTGATATTATTTGTCATAGTATTACTCGGTGACGTTAACTTGTGCGGAGTAGGTACAAAATCATGACCTATCTGAGGTTGTTTGTCAGAGCGTTACTCGATGATGTTAACTGTGTGTACAAAGTTATGACTTATCCAGATTGTTTGTCGAGTGTTACTTGATGGCGTTAACTATGTAGGTACAAAGTTAAATATCCTTTTGTAGTTGTTCTTTGATCTTTGTCTTTTCATGAGTATTACTAACTTGCTTGTCAAACTGATAACCAATTAGATATCCATAATATTGATTTGGATGATCTTTTCAAATTAAGAGTTGCCCCCTAATTTTCAATAAAAGCTGAAGGATCGGAGTTCGATGAATCTTCATTCTTTTTATGTGTTCCTCTAGAGTAAGATTTTCTCCACCATATAGATGGTGTTGCTTTGAAAATAAAGTTAGATTATCAACCATTGTGAAGATGTAAAGGGAATGTTTCCTACAGGTGGCGCCAAATTATTGCATGCTAGAAACCCAGTTGCGGTAAAATAAAACTTTACACCTTAGCCTTGTTGAGAAATCCAACACACACATAGATATTCGAAGAGAGAACGTGAAACTCCAGAATTTTTATGTGGAAAAGCCCTGAAAAGAGGGGGTGTTCCACTATATATCTATTTTGGAGTACAAAGTTTAAGTTTTCTAGTAACAGGATTGCAAAGTTGTATGTAAGAAAGCGGCATAGAAATCTAGAATCGGTGACAATAGTTATGTAGTTGGGTTGTATAGATTGTTGGTGGTCAATGATAGTGAATGGTGGTCTGATGATTTGGCCAATGAGTATGGCAACAGCAATGGTGATCGAGGTGACCAAAAATAGTGGTCGATGGTGGTTGGCGGATCGATGGCGATGGTTAGCGGCGGTGGTGATGGTGGTGATTGTGGGTGACCATCGGATGCATTATGCTTGGTTCTTCAAGCCTCAGAGCTCTCTCTTCTCTTTAGCTTGACCTCCCCTCATGTAAAAAATGAGGGGCTATTTATAGATTAGAGGAGTGACATTTCTGTAAATACATGCAAAATCCAAACCACTCCATGCGATCCAAAATGATTCTCTTAATCATCGATGTATTTTAAGTATTTAAATGCTCAATTAAAATTAGAATTAGAAGATCTTGGGCTTGTTAGATTCGGCTCATCAAGATGTTCGATTTGATTATAAACACTTTATATTTAGGAGCCGATTGATAATAAGCGCTTGATCTAGGTTAGTCTTGACTCATAATTCTTCAATTCAAATATCAATATATAAACATTCATTAATCATTTTTAGTTATTTAGTTAGAGCATTAATCATGGTTTAGGTTCCCCAAAATATTTGAAAGGTGATTTTTATATTATTATTTTTTTGCATTTACTTGATGTTGAATTATATGGTATATATACACATTTATATTCAAATTAGTAAACAAATTAAATAATTACAATGGCTCTCCTTCTTTCTATATGGTATGAGTTAATGTTTAATTTCGTGAGCATGTAAATAATGTTATAATTAAATCGCATATTACAACATTTAACCCATATGAACTACAAGATAGCCTTGTGATTTCAATTTGTTGACCTCCATATATGTGCCATCAGTGGCCCACAAGTCGAATTTGATGGACTTACACAATAGTGTGCAAATTAAGGCTCAAAATGACATCATTGAAATCAATCCAAAAGACCTCGATCTTTCCATCACATTGATATCAAAATTGGTCAAAATATAAATATTGCATAATCTTAAAATCAAATCAATCGAAGCTATCAATGCTAACGCGCATATCGAGTCAAGAAATTATGATAATATCTAAATAATCTCCGTTTATAAAATTGATTATCTTAACTTCAAAATGTCAAAACTACCAAATGAGAGGCGCGACTTCAGTGGTATGCAAATGCCAAATGATCTAGACGTAAATGAGATTGAAATACACTAGATGTCACCAAAATTAGTCAAAATAACCTTTGATCAATGAGTGGACTTCACCATTGCTTTCAAAACATCAAAAATGGTCAGAATATAAATATTGCATAACCTAATGATCAACCGATCAAGCGATCGAGTCATCAACGCCGCCTACATATCATCGAGGTACCGAGAAACTAAACAAGCTCGTTAATTGATTGCACCGTTAGTTTTAAAATATTAAAATCTATCAAGTAAGATTGTTCGCACTCAATTCGGACAAGTCTGTGCAAAAATTGAGCTGTCAAAAATGATAATGCATTCCAGTGATCCAATTGTGACTTGAACCAAATGACCTCCGATTGTGAAATGAACTACACCATTACATTCAGAATATTAAAATAACCTTGAATTGATATATATTAATTATCTAATTATCATGAAATTCACATTAAAGTTAATTAACGCTTAAAAAATCAATTTAAAAACTATTTTACTAATTAGCCTAACTTTAAATCCTAAATCCCTAGCTTTAGCCTCCTTTTTTATGATCAGAGCTGACTTCCCTCTTTCAATCCCGACTCCTCTCCTCCTTCACCCTTTCGATCTCCTTTTTTTCCTCCTCTTCTTCTTCTTCCTTTAACAGGACCCTCTTCCTCTCTCTAGGGTTTTCTCCATTTCCACTCATCCAAATTGCAAAAGCTAATGCCCCCTTCTTCATTTTTCTCTTCTCTCCAAACCACAAGCAAGGGTAGGTTCTTGTTCTTCCTCTTTTCTCTTCTTCTTCTCTTCTTCATCTTCTCTATTTCCGTCTTCTTCTCACAAATCAAAAATCCACTCTTCTTCCTCCCCATTTTTTTTCTTCCACCAAACCAATTTCCCCACCAAAAAAAAAATTCTCCCCTTAATTTCCTTTGCAAAACCTAATTTCTCTTTGCCAAAATCTGAAATTTCCCTTTGTAAAAAACTAAAAATTTCTTTTGCTACAACTGGAGAGGAGCACCATCATTAGGTGAGTTCTTCTCTTGGTTTCCAGCATCTCTCTCTGTGTCTCCTTCTGACCTTTCCTTTTGCAGTAGCCAAAGAGGAATACCATCATAAGGCGGGTTCTTCTCTCAGTTTCTGACATCTCCCTCTCCGTCTTCTTGCCGATTATTGCAAGTGCTCAGAAAAAAAATAAGTCTGAACATGTGTGATATGAATGTGCATATGTATATGCTTATCTCTTTCCAAGTTTGAAGGGCTTGTCACGCTCAATAGGGCATGACGAGATGAAAAATTAGGCGGTCACAAGACACCTTCTCTCATTAAGACATACCAGTAAGCCAACATCTAAATGTTGCTCCCCTAGCTGAAATGCCACCACAATTTTGTCAAATCTTTTGACTTAGAAAAAAAATGAGAGAATAAAAAGAACTGGTTTAAGAGCACTAAACAAAGAAATCTAAGGCTAAATTAAAAGAATCAAACAAGAAAAAGAGGGGAGAGAAAAGAACATACAATACATAAGTAAAATATTAAATCAAAGAGAAAAGAGGTAAAAATCACTTACAAGGTTTATCTTGAGTTGAAAGCCCACCAAAAAAATTAACCTCTTTCAAGCACTCCAACTCCTCAAATAAGTGGAATGAAATAGAAGTCCCCCACCCTCTTAGCCTTATTTAGAATTAGAGGAAATAATGGAACCTATCCTTATCTAAATTTAATAATCAGTGATGATGAGTTTGAGGGATGACACTAAACTCACAAGCTTTAATTCTATGGCTTAAATTGAAGCGGTAAAGTGAGTTCTCTTTTATTCAAATTCTTCAAAATTAAACAAGCCTTAATTGAAACTTGGGGAGACAAATGCCAAACTCTTAAGAGACTTACAATAAATTTGAAATCTAGTTTTAGGATAAATATGAGACTTGATCCTGAGTTAAGGATAAATTCATATTGGATTTAAAGTCCTTTTATGTGAACAAATATATTTAATCTTAAATGAAATAAAGATCTCAATTGAATACTAAAAGACAAATGATTGGTGGTAAGTCTAAATGTCCAATTCCAAATTGAGAATAAAGTGTCTAAAAATTTGATAGCTTTCTTATAAGTACAAATTCGTTAGGCAACTCATGATTATTCATGAATGTAGCCGTTAAAAGAATCATTTGGGTCTTGCATTTAAAATTAAATTTGAAACATATTGGGATTGTGATATATTTAAGTGTTTATCTTCAAAACTAATAAGATCTAGATGAAATTCATAAGAGGTTTTCACTATAACTGAATGACCTATTAGCAAGTATAGGCAAGGTTTCTTATTGAATAGTTGGCTTATTTTCAAAAGAAGCTTGAATTCAAATAAGTTTGCTAGGGGAGAACAAAAATTGAATGTGATGATTAATGGAGAGTGTTGACCTCATTTTAGAATGAGCTCTCCGCTCTATCTTACATAGATTCCTCTTAAACATTAAAAGTTCTTTAGTCTTAAGACACTTCTAGTGATTAGGTGAACATTTAGACCTAATCCTAGAGACTTAGAAGAGTTAGCCATAGGAATAAGTTATGCCTTCGGGGCATTAAGAAAACTTGCCTACCCTATAACTTGAATCCAAATCCTCTTTTCCAAAGTCAAACTTCAAATCCAAACAAACTTCAAATTCAAATCAAACTATAAATCCAACTTAAACTCTTTCAAGACAAATCCTTGAACTCCTTCAAATCAAATTTATATCACTTCAAATTCAAAAGATTTTTTTCATAACACATTTATATTATCATTTATATTCACAAATATAAATGAAATATAAATTCAAATAGTCAAAACTAAATTCAAAACTTAAACCCAAATCTAACCTAAATCCAACCTAAACTCTTTCAAGACAAATCCTTGAACTCCTTCAAATCAAATTCAAAAGATTTCCTCATAACCCAGTTATATTCACAAATATAAATGAAATATAAATTCAAATAACCAAAACCAAATTAAAAACTCAAACCCAAATCTAACCAACAACCAACCTATACCCTTTCAAGTCAAATTCTTGAACTTAGCCAAATCAAACTCAAATCAATCCAAACCCTTGGATTTTCTTCATGATTCAATCAATCCTTCAATCATGAATCCAAATAAAAAACAAACTTCAATCATCAAACCAAGACTAAATTCAAAACTCAAACCCAAATCAAACCCATGTTCATCCTTTGAACTTGAAATTGCCAAATGAATCAAAACCCATTTGACTCCAAATCACTTGCAAATGGATTTATATTTCAATCATAAGTCCATATGTGAGTTCAACCAAACTTGAATCAGGCTTTCATCAAGTCAATTGACCCACTTAGGCTCACTTGACCCACAGTGACCTAAAACACCCTTTTTGAGCCAAATTTTAATCCTACCCAAATTGGATTGAACTAAGTCAATCACTCAAATTGGGGACCAAGTCAAACCTAGCCTTTGACCAAGTCAACACTTAACCTAAATGAAATCCAAACTAGCCAAAATCCACCATAGGCCAAATTGATTGAAACAATGATCAAAACCAATTCATGATCAATGATTGGACATTATCAAGCCATCAATTGAGCCAAACCTTCAATTGGGCTTCATATCCACTAGAAGAAGCTACCTCAACATTTGGGAGTGCTGGTGATAGCCTCCGATGAGGTATGCTTCAAAATCAAGCCTAGGGAGAATTTTCTTTAGTCCTTTGTGAAGTGAACTCTAATCCCAATCGAAATTGACTTTTGGATGTTCTACCCCACACCTCTGGTGTGGGTTGAATCCTAGCTCAATCCGAGCTCAAGTGAGCTCAGATCAAGCCATGGAGGATGAACGGCCTCCATTTCCCATATGCGAGGGCATAGATGAATCATGGATCATCCATCCTGCATGTTTTGGATGGACAGTCCTGATTAAAACACGTTAGATCCAGAGATTAATCCTTTAAAAATCGGAGGCTTGATCTCAACCGTTCGATCAAAATCGAACGGTCCAAGGGAAAAGGCATAGCCCCGCTGGCTAACACGACATTGGATGTGACAACTTCAATAACCAATCCGATCGCGCCACATGGAAAGTGCGCGCTGTGTCAGGGGTCTACATGGCGACAAGATTATTTATATAATTAGGGTATTTAATGACCTATTAATCACTGAAACTTCAAATATTCATAACTAAATGTAGAAAAGTCCAAAAAATGTAAACTCAACTTCATTTTAAAGATAATTAAAGGAGGAATAATATAAAAGTAATCGATTGATTTTAAATAGTATATTTCACTCAATTTGGGTTTAATTAAAAACTTAATAATCCTGTATATTATTCATTTCATTAATTAAATCTAAACTTCTCAGACATATTTAGGGGGATGACTTCTACCTCCTCTAATTTTCTTGGAATTTATTAATGAGTTAATTAAGGAAATCAATTAATGAATCTCCAATCACCCTCTTAATATAATTAAGGGTAATTAAGCATGTGAATAGTGGTTTAATCACTTAATTAAGATCATTAAATATTATTTAAGTGAAGAGGAGGTTTATGGAATGAGTTTGGAGAATTTTTCCTAAGTTATTCCCTAAACCCCTTCCTTCCTTAATCCAAACCTAATTAAGGGTTAATTCACTAATAATCTTCTTATTAGCTTAATAAAATTTCAAAATTAATTTGAACTTAATCAATCCTTTTCTAGGTATATCCTTAGGGGTTGAAGAGCCTAAGGTAAATTTAAGGAAATCATTTCCAACCCACATGTGTGGGAAGGTTATGAAAGTACTTAATTAAACCCTTTTATCTTAATTAATCAATAATTATGAGCCAATTGCATTAGGCCTCTTTCTTTTTTTGGTGCATTACTGATTTAAATTTCATGTGGTTGCATATCAGATGTTGGCTCACAGTTGTTTGAATAATTATGTTAAGGAGGTATAGGTAAGGGGTAATTAATGGATATAATTTACACCTTAACCTAAATAAATCATAAAATCAACTTAATGGTTCTAAAAATTAAACTAAACTAATTCACACATGGGAGAAATTGGTTAGGACTAGCAAATCTTTTCACATTTTTTAAATCAAACCAAACTCAAAACAAAAATAAAAATCTCTTTAAGAAATGTTGATTCACTTTAAATAATCTTATTTCATAGGATTGTCTTTCGGAATTAATTAGGGTGAATGAACTTACATATTTATATCTCTTTATTTCTCCAAGCATGTTAAATGTTATTTTCCATGTGAACTCATGCATTCATGCCTTTTGAAAAATCAAATTAAAATGAAATGTTTCCTTTATGTCAAATTGTGTTTTGCCTAAAGTAAGAATATGAATGGCTATTATCACTACTAAATCAAAATTATTTTCAAAAGCGATAAATCAAAAAACTATAAATGAATGTATGCTACTTATAAGTATTTATAAGCTTGCAAGTGAACATAGCTTAAAATGTGTTATGTTGTTTCCTTCTCTTTCTTAACATGGTTTGTATAAGGTTTGTAAAGTGTATAGTTCATTTGAAAAGAACATAACACTTGCTTCAATTCATTCTTATGTACTCCCATGTCATGAATTAAGAAGGACCTTCATATTGCACATATAAATTAAATAACCAAAATGAAACAAACAAACATAAACTTTTTGTATGATTCTTCTTCCATTCATTTCTTTTTGTACATGCACATGTATCTAAGAAAAGTTGTATATTAGTCTGGACATCCAGGGGTTGCGAGGCTTTAAGTAGCCCCAAGTAGGTCTTGTACCTTACACCCCGGTATAGAAAACAATGTCCCCGTACTCACTTATGTCTTTCATACATGTAAATGTGCATTTGATTAATGGATAAAAGAATCCCTCTCTTTTCTACTTAACAAGATCATACATCATGAAACATCCAAACTTCCTTAAGCAATATCTCTTAGCATTCATCATTAACATGTGCTAAATATTTACACTTGCATGTATAGATATGCTTAGGATCATTTCATGTGCATGATACACATGTTGGAAAGAAATAAAGAGTTGTATTTTGTGATAATAATTCATTTTAATTAATCTTAAAATGCCTTTCTTATTTGAATGAGTTTATTTAGAACAAATCTAAACTTAGGATTAAGCAACACATAATAAGACATTCACTAAAGAAAATCACCAAAGAATCTACCTTAGAAATTACTTAAGGTAGGGAGGAAAGAGAAGTTTTCTTCTCTTTTCTTCCCTTTATAATACTGTTGACCTCATTTTTAGGATGAGCTCTCAACCCCTCCATCTTAGACATAGGACTCCTCTTAGACTTTAAGAGATCCTTAGTCTTATGACACATCTAGTGATTAGGTGGACACTCAACCTAACCCTAGATACTTAGAAGAGGTAGCCATAAGAATAGGTCATGCCTTAGAGGTGTTAGGAAATTTGCCAAAACCACATTCCTTGCTTCCTTCAAGTCAAATTCCAAATCAAATCAACATCAAGCCTAAATCAATTCCAACTTGATTGATTTTCTCCAAACTCAAATCAATGCCACATGATTGAAACCCATGATTGAAATTTATGATTGAAATTCCAAATTCCAAATCTTGCCTAAGCCCTTTGATTTCCTTCATGGACTTAGCTAGATCATGATTAAATCACTTCAAACTCATGAAATTTTTCCACAACTCATTTATATTTTCATTTATATTCACATATATAAATGAAATATAAATTCAAATCAATCAAACTAAATCCAAAATTCAAGTTCAAATCACAAATCTTTTCTAAGTCACTTTGATTTTTCTCTTAAGGACTTAGCCTAGATCATGATCAAATCACTTCAAACTCATGAAATTTTCTCATAACCCATTTATATTCTCATTCATATCACATATATAAATGAAATATAAATTCAAACAACCAAACTAACTTCAAAAATCAAATCCAAATTCAACCAAAATTCAACTAAGCCTTTCAAGTCAAATTCTTGAACTTAGCCAAATCAAATTCAAATCAAGCCAAGATAGATTTGAGATGATATCATTCAAATATTTATTCAAGTGATTGTTTAGTTATTCTAATTGTAAATATAATTTTTCTTTATGATTCAATGAATGCTTCAATCATGAATCCAAATATAAATACAAATTTCAATCAGCAAATCAAAACTCAATTCAAAAATCAAGCTAAAATCCATTTCATGTTAACCCTTTTGAACTTGAAATTGTCAAATGAATCAAAACCCATTTGACTTCAAACTACTTGCAAATGGATTTATACTTCAATCATAAGTCCATATGTAAGTTCAATCAAACTCAAATGAAGCTTTGACCAAGCCATTTGACCCACTTAGGCTCACTTGACCCAAAGTAACCTAAAGTACCCTTATGAGCCAAATTCTAATCCTAACCAAATTGGATTGAACCAAGCCTATCTAAACCTCTCATCATGATCAACAATCATCATGAGATGACCAATCACTCAAATTAGGTCAAACTAAGTCAAACCTAATGTTTGACCAAGTCAACACTTAGCCAAAATGAAATCCAACATAGCCAAAATCTACCATAGGCCAAATTGATTGAAACCAATGATCTAAGTTCATTCATGATCAATGTTTGAACTTGACCTTGTAAACATTTGAGCCTAACCTAGCCCAATTGGCCACTTGACCCAAGTTGACCTAACTTGACCTAAAAAGTCAAAATGCGTCAAAACTTGATCTAAGCCAAATTAATTGAAACCAATGGGTCAAGTTTATTCCAAAATGATTGTTGAACTTGACCAAAGCCTCAATTGGCCAACTAGACCTAACCTAGTCCAATTGACCTTGAACCCAACTTGACCTAAAGGGTCAAATTGAGCCAAATTTAAACTTAACCAAAATTGATTGGAAATAAAGATACTAATCTCTTTCATATGACCAACCAAACCTAAACCTACCCAAGACCTAGGTCAAATCAAATTGGTCAACTTGACCCATTTGACCTAAATGAATCAAATGAACCAAATTCAAACCTAAACCAAATTGAATCAAACCAAAACCACCAAAACATTTCAAATGGTCATATGAACTTGACTCAACCCTTAGTTTGACCCAATTTGACCATTTGGTCAACTTGACCTGTTGACCCATTTTGACCTAAATGGGTCAACATGAGCCAAATCACATCAAATCAACTCCAAATTCAATGAAACTTGGCCAAACCTATTTTCTCATCATACCAAATATACATAAACTAAAATCAAGGTCAATGACCAATTTACCCCTAGACCTTAGGGTAAATTTTGGTTAAATCCATTTGGAATTTGGTCAAATCCTCTCCATAACCACTTAACACTCTCTTAGTAGATCAAGTGAACACTAGGGAGTGTGATGCACCCAACCCAATGGGTTTGGATCAGACCAATGGCCAAAAAGCACATGCCTTGAAATGGCCACATGGGAATCATGCCTCCACTTATTTTGAGCACATGGGGAGTTCACCATTCCACTCCTCTGGCCAAACCGAATTAAATGACTCATCTAACAGCCTAACAAATCCACTAAATCAAGGAAATTGATCAAAAATGGCAAGCTCACTCACAATCGTTTGATTGCCGAAGGGGAGATATACTCCCCCTAATTTGATTTCATTTGACAGGTCCTCAATTCGATTGAACCTAAGGAAGTCTTAGAAGCCATTCCTCAGCCTCCCCAAGCTTCCTAGAGTGAAATCAAACTTCATCTTCTCGATTTTCACAGTGTGAAAATAGGGGAGCTCCACTCAAAATCCCATTGACTCCACAATCAAAACCAGTGTAATTCCTTCTTCAAGCTCCATTAAAGAACCAAGTCGAGCTCACCTAAGCTCTTTCCTAAGCTCCAAAAGTGAAGGAAGAGTGCCCTAGACCAAAACCGAGCTCAAGTGCAAAGGGGAGTTGGTCTCTACAAGTATCCACCCAATATCAATACCTATAAACTTTAACAAGGCTTCATCTGTAAGCTTCTCCAAGGAATCAAGGTGATCACCTACTGAGGTTAGCCATTTTTTGAGCTTAATTTTTAATATGTTGGTCCTTTATGAAAGGAATTTTAACCCCATGGAGTTTTAGTCATTAGATATGCTTTCCATTAGGTTTAGATGGTGTGTGGGCTTTAGCCCAATCCGAGCTCAATCGAGCTCAGATTTTACCTTAGAACATGGATGGCCTCCATTGCTCACAGAGGATAACAGGGATGAATCTCTGGCTATCCATCCATGTATTTTGGATGTACGACTGAGATTAAGATACATAGGATCCATGGGTTTACCCTTTAGAACCACAGCTTTAATCGACCATCCGATCTGATCGGTGAGAAAGCGTAGCACGCCGGTGCTATGATGTGACAAGTTAAAGATTCAATCTCATCATGCCACGTGAAAAGCGCATGCCGCATTAGTGGCACACGTGGCTTCAAAGAGATTAAATACTTAATTAGGCTTATTTAATCTTTAATTAATCACCAAACCCTCTTAAAATCATATCTAAGCCTAGAGAAATAAAAAAATGAAATAAATTGCATTGGAAAGATAATTGAACATATAATATTCTAAAATTAATTTTAATTAATTTTGAATAGTTCTTCTCTCTAAATTTGGGTTTTATTGGGAATGTAATTTTACTAATCACCCTCTAATTACTCCATTGATTAGTCCCAAATTTCTTGGGTAGAATTAGAGGGATGACTTCTGCCTCCCTTAATTTTCTTGGGATTTATTGGTGGTTTAATTATAGGAATTGCTTAATTAATTTTTAATTACACCCATTATGTAATTAAGCTTAATTAAGGGTATAATTAGTGGTTTAACCTTTTGATTGGGTCAATTAAGTTTTGATTAAGTGAATGTGAGATTTAGGGAATAATTTTGAGATACTTTCCTTAAGATATTCTCTAAACCCCCTTTTTCTTCCTTAATCCATCCTTAATGAAGGGTTAATTCATTAATTACTCCCTTACTTCAATTCATAAAATTATAAAACTTTCCAGAATTTAATTAAGTACAACTAAGAAAATTAAAATCCAACTCACATGTGTGAGAGGGGGTTATGAAATTACTTAAGTTAAACCCCTTAGTTTAATTAATCATTAATTATGAGCCAAATTGCATTAAGCCCCTTTTTTTCTTAGGTGTATTACAAATTTAAATTCCTTATGAGATTATATGTCATCTCATTGGCTCATAATTATTTGATTAACTATGCTAAGGTGGTATAGGTAAGTGATAATTAACATGCTTAATTCATACCTTAACCTAACCAAACCATAAAATTGATCTAATCATCTAAAAATTAAACTTAAAAATCATACACATGTGGGAATGGGTTAGGAACAGAAAACTTATCTCACATTTCTCAAACTAAATCAAACTCAAAACAAAATCAAACCATCTTTAAAAATAATTTGATTTTCTTTAAGATTTCTTATTCATAAGATTATTTTGGGAATTAATTAGGGTGAATGTGTTTACATGCTTTCATCATTTTAGTTCCTTCCCAACATGATAAATATGTATGCCATATGGATTTCATGCATTCATACCTTTTTTTAAATCAAATTTAAAATAAAATATTTCTTTTATGTCAACTTGCATGTTTTGGCTAAAATAGAAATATGAGTGGCTATTATCACTATTAAACCCAAATTATTTTCAAAATATATGAATCAATTATCAAAATTGAAAGTGTGCTACTTATATTTTATTTATAAGCTTGCATGTGAGTGAAAATATAAGGATGTGCTAAGGGTAGCTTTCCTTCTCTCCTCTTTTAGCATAGTTTTGAATAGGATTTGGCAAGGTGTATGGTTCATTTGAAAAGAGCACAACACTTGCCTAATTTCATTCCTATTCACTCCTATGCTATTACTTAAGAAGGATATCTACACTTGTACATATAAATTGCATAAACAAATCAAACAATCAAATACATACTTTTGCATTTTTCTTTTCTATTCATTTCTTTTGTACATATGCTTGTATTTAAGGAAAGTGGTATATTAGTCTAGACAACCCCGGGGTTGTGAGGCTTTAAGTAGCCCTAAGTATGTCTTATACCTTACACCTTGGTGCCATACTCTTATGACTTTCATACATTCATGTGTGCATGTAAAAAAATAGATAAGAAAACCTCTTTTCAACTTAATGAAATTCATGCATCATAAAGCATTGAAACTTTTTAAAGTAAATCCTTTAGCATTCATGATAAAGTGTGTTAAATATTCCCATTTGTATGTATAGATATGCTTAGGATTTATTCACATGCATGTTATACATGTTGGGAAAGAATGAAGTGATGTGTGTTTTTGTAATCTTAATTCACTTTACTTAATCTTAAAATGCCTTTCTTTTTGAATAGGTTTATTTAGAGTTCATCAAAACTTAGGATTAATTAAAATACATAATAAGATATTCATTAAATGAAACTAAGCTTGAACTTGCTTTAAAATTACTTAAGGTAGGGAAGGAAAGAGAAGTTCTCTTCTCTTTCCCTTCTCTTTACAACACTTAGTAATTACTTGTAGGATTCACTTAAACCAAATCAAAATACAGAATAAAATCAACCCAAATTAGTAAAATAACTTACATGAAACCATCCTCTAAGTAGAACACTTTCACACTTAGAAAATAAAAACCCTAAAGACATAGTTAAGCATACCACACAAACCTTTTAAAGCACACACATTAGACTAGGTCACCACTTCTAGCTTTAGGTTAGGGCAGTGCATGGTTTGATGGTTGCTTTTGTTTAGTGATATATGTTTTAGTTTGGATGTTAGGATGAATGTGCGTAGAATGAATGGTAGGGTGATTTAGTCTAATCATTATTTTCTATAGGGATTGCTCTTAAGGCTATCATAAATAAAAATATAACTACTTTTGTTGTGCAGTGCTTATACCCCAAGCATAATCCTATAGGATAGGTGGACTTGGTTACCCATGTGTGTGCTAAGTCTAATATACATTCTTGGAATTTGTATGGTTTGTTTAGCTCTATTTTATGTTAGTTAGATTTACTTTTTTCTTTTCATGTATTTTTGCAATTAGATTTTGGAATGATTGTTATGGGGGATCATTGATCATATATATCTTATGTACCATGTGAAGCCTTAGCAACCACCTTCCAACCATCCAAAAAAAGGAACAAGAAGAAGAAAGAAGAATGAAAAATGAAGCTTGAAGTAATAATGAATTCCTTACTTAATTGTATTCATTTATAACTCGAGTTGTATAAGGGGTATAGCTCAATTTATTTTCAGGTTTGTGTGGTGATACCCAATTGGCCTCTTATTCTTTTGCATTAGGTTTATAAATTGATTGTTGATTTATTTAGCTTATGCGTAAAGATGACATCCTTTTCCTAGTTTCTTCCTTGCTTGATGTATGGTCAAGATGTGGATTAGGCTCTTAGAGAAAAATAAATCTTCTACCTCACCTAAAGCTTAGGCTAAAAAAAATCAAGATAAATGAATTAGCAACCCCTTAGCTGGATGAGTATTTTTTTTGTAACATCATGCACAGATGCATATTATTTTCACTCTTGATTGAAGGGCTTCCACCTTTGCCAGAGAAACTTGGCTTGACCTTTAAGAGCCATGGTGGAAACACACCTCCTCCCTTCTCGCTAATTTTGGCTAATAATCTTACTTCTCATGCATTAGCCATATGAATCCTATAAGTCTGAGTTAAATAATTGTTCAAAAATAAAAATAACATGTAATATGATTTGCATTAGATTTAGGTTATTTGAAGCATACCCTTACATGATATAGTCTCTTTTAGGTGAGTTTAAGAACTTAGTCTCTTTCTAAATAAATAATAGCCTAGCTATCTTACATAAAGCATAAGACTTGCCTACATGTATTTAAAATCATAGGAGTTAGTTGGCACCACCCCGCTTGTAAGTCCAATAGTCGTGATTTATTCTCTCTTGTGGAGATAAACCATATGCCCATTTTCGTAGAGTTAGGTCATGGTTTGGCCCTCTCCAAGCTCCCCTAGATTTAGGTTCTAAGGTTGTTATTTCCCTTTATGGATACAAGCATAAATCCTCACCTCTTAGGCATTTCCATGATCTTGTATCATGGAATTATAAGTTCTAGATTTCTAACAAAAATTTAAATCAAATAAATAATTCTCTTCAAAAATAAAGAGCCCAACCATATGATAGTTTTGGATGTTCGCTAGGCTTCCTAGCATAATGAACATCTCCTACTTATCTCCCTTTGGTCTCGATAACAACTCCCTCCTTTTGATCAATCCCACTTGATCTTCCAAAAATAACCAATTGATTGATAGTCTTATCTTTGAAATCTTTGGAGATAATGATCATTTATCTTAATCGAGAGTATTTCTAAGGAATCTCATTCCTTAGGACGCAATTAACTATAGGGGCTTATCTCCATTGAAATAGGGGTGTAAATGAGCCGAGCTTGAGCGAGCCGAGATGTTGTTCGTGTTCAGCTCGTTTATTTATTTATTTGTTCGAAATTGGCTCGTGTTCAAAATAGCTCGTTTATAGAGTGTTCGTGTTAAATTTCGATAAATTGTTCATGTTCCGTTTTAAGCTCGTGTTTGGCTTGAAATTGACTCGATTTTATTTTTTAATAATATTTATTTTTCTTAATTTTTATTTAATATTTAAAAAATTTAAAAAGTAAAAGAAATATTTAATGGAATTTATACAGCAAAAAAAATTAAGTACTATTGGCAAAAATTGAAACTAAAAGATATACAAAATAATGATATACAATCAAAATTTTATTTTTACAGTTAAAAAAATTTAGTTATATAGTAAAAAAAACTAAGTAATATTAGCAAAAATTAAGTAAAAATTTAGTTAATTGAAACTAAAAGATATACAATTAGAAATATTTATTTTTACACAAAATTGAATACAATTTAAAATGCTAATTCATATTATCACAATTTACAAATTTACAACTTACTAGAATAAATTCATCCTAAAAATTTATATGATCATATACAAGTAACAATTTGATTCAATAAAAGCTAACAAAATAGTGATATTACAATTTCCAAATTCCAAATTCCAAATCCAATCCAATCC